>MU155313.1:0-69546 GCA_015484465.1 Pholiota conissans
TGAGTTATAAAAACAATCTTAAGTCATCCGTCGACGACTTACATCAGGAGTTTCACAAATTGCTTTTTTCGACTTGTGCAACTGCAAAAAACTGTAAAAAAGGGAAAAAGCGCGTGGTAGAAAAAGCCAGGTCCTATTTTGCAAAAAGTCGCACCATTTTGCCTCCCTCCTCCCCGAAATAGGCCGAAAACAGGGACAAACCAACGCAGCATCACAGCTATTTTTAAACCACACCAGAAGACCTTATGCGTCGTAAATTTCTGAAGAGTCCTGCGTAGTAAATATGCTCGTAGGAGAGCTGAATATGCAACTCAATTTTGCATCAACTTTTTGCAACCCAAAAAGTGCCAAAAAGTGCGCAATCAAATTGTGGATTTGCTGATGTATACAATGAACATGAATATCTAGAGGTAAGCCATATAAAAGGCAACCCGCAAATGCGTATAAATTACGCGTTCGCGTCATCATTTACAAGCCACGGTAGGTGGAGATTTGGGACCTAAGGCGGGTAACCTGGCCAGCGGTGAATTGGTTCATGCATGAATCGTCGGTGTAGTCCATGAAGTTATCTGATTTAGCGCGTTAGATAAATAGTCAATTTCATATTCAAAATGACGCACGGATGGGGTCGACGCCGGTGGCACTGCAGGTATCGCGGCCGGTCGGACACCCGAAAGCAGCAGACGATTCAGCAGGCGTGTCAGAGACTTGGTCGCCAGAGCCGGAGCAGCCACCTTGGAAGGTGTGGTACAAACCAACCCAGTGACCGGCTTCGTGAGTGAGAGTCTATTCGAGACGTGGCCATCAGTGACATTGAATATAAATTTCGCATCCTCATGCTTACTTGACCAAGGTTGTAAGGTGCGGCAGTGCCTCCGGGAAGAGAAGAGAAGAGGATAACGCAGCCATCGTCGGTGGGGTTGCCAGAGTAGCTCGAAGGGAAGGTCGAATATCCAAGAAGGCCGGCACCATCTCCAGAGGTGAATCTGCGTTTAAGCATTCAGTACAGAACGAGGTCAGACGATACAGAAAAACATACCCAACGGTATAAACGTTGAGATCTTTGGCGGTTCCGGTCCTCAAAGCCTTCTTCATGGCAGTTTGTTGCGAAACGTCAGGTCCAACGTTGTTAAACCAATCCGCGTTAGTGGTGCGGGTGGTACCAGCAAGTTTCCATGTAATACCGGAGTTAGCATATCCAGTGTTCATGACAGAAATTTGGTTGGCTATTTGAGAATCACTGAGGGATGCAATTAGGAGAATAGAAGCATTGAGAACGGCATTTGACTAACGGGATATTGCCTCCAGCCACGGTAGAGTCTTCCATGATGACGTGGAAGTAAACCTGAAAAAAAAAAAAAAAAACAAGCTCAGAAAGCAGATATAATCGATAGAAATACACCCTTACATTGATTGTGATGGGAGTAACTGCAGCAACGGCATCGGTGACGATCTTGTGGGCTTGGAAGTGAGCTTCAGCAGCAGCGAGCTGAGCATCAGATATGGTGGTCCCACAAGTCCTGTTATAATTAAAGTTAGGATAGTTAAGCGATAGGTAACATAGTGAGTCGTACCTTCGGAGCTGGGGCGACGCTGCCACAACAGAAACTCCGAGGACAAGAGCAGAGAAGAACGGCTTGAACAACATGACTGGAACACAGGAAGCAAAGAGGTCAAGGAGCTTGTACCGATTGAACAAAAATGTGGACACCTTTTATACCATGATTTTACCAGCTGGACATCTTTTTTTTTGACCACAGCGTGCCAGCTCATGAGGTGCAATCGGTCCTGCAAAAGAAATGCATGTGGTTAACGGAGGATTCAACTTGATAATTAGGGCGCTTGACAATTGCCAAGCATAGCATTCAGAGAGTAGAAGAGCGCACCGCATGCCTTGAACATCCTTTAGCAGTGAATGATAGAGTCTCGCGTACAAGAACGCACGAAATCTGTGCTATTTTAAGACACAGACCAGAAGCGACCACCAGGATGAAAGGAGAGGCGAGGAAAGACCTTTATCTCGACAGTTTGGGCATAATGTGTATTCAGTCATTTGCATCCTTATCAGTCAAGGACCACGGGTTGCGATGAAGACATGGAGGAGCAGAAGCATGATGAAGGCACTATTTTTAGTTCAACATTCTGAAATAGATTTTCTCACATACCGAAGGGGATATTTTCGGGTCAAACGTTGATGAATAGACACTTTGAGCCTCCATCTTCGAATAAACAGCAGTAAAAGAAGCGTGCATAATTTTGCAGACGACATGCCAAGGAAGAATACAGCATGAATCATGGCATGCTCTAATCAGAGGTTGCATTGCGGCGGTCAGTTGACTCGGAATATTTGCTGGATTATTTCGCGGGCATGCCGTACGCAAACGGGAATAGGATGACTTCCTTGCGCGGGACTAAGACAACGTTCGACCTCACAGAAAGATGAAGATCAATTCCACCTCATAAAGCGTTGAATGTGATGGAAGTGGGGCCTGAGCGCTAGTTGACCACCCACCTGGCCAATCTGCTCCTTGGCCAGGTTTGTAACATGAATGGCAAGCCCAAGATGTCTATATAGGACCGATCAGCTTGACAAGCCCAAGTTCTCGCTCGACCAGGAGAAATGAGCCAGAATTGGAAAGTTGTATACGTTGATGCAGGCCTTGTAATGGAATGTCATTGAATCCAGCAGTGATGAAAGCTCCTAGTCCTTGTCGGCGGGGCCACACCTTTTTCCGTGCTACCGGGGGTTCCGTGCACGGTAGCATTGTACTTGCCCGGTAAGTACTTCACGGAAAGTTAAATTACATTTTGAAGAGAAAATTTAGAGTTTATGGGCCATTAGAAGTCTTGTAACTAGCATGTAATTATGTATGCGACTGCTTACTTTACCTGTATACTAGTATGCTTTTGTCATTTATACGGAAATTTTTCAATTTTTCCAGAGGGCCTACATTATGTTGCACGGTACTGCACGGTAGCTTCGCGGAAGCTTATGCCCGGACTTCACGGAACCCGCCCGAAAAGTGCCTGGTACGTCACGGTACTCGCACGGTACTCGCACGTCCCTCCACGGCACTTCGAATTTAGCTCTTCTCCATAATAAAGTGGGTGTATAATGTTTATTATTTGTTGATCACATATGAAACGAAGTCTATTGACCAGATTGAGCAATGTAGCAAATTTTGTGGCCCAATTTGCGTTAAGCGCCCAATAAGAGTCATGGGAATTTGGCTGTAACAGCGCATATTTTTCTCAATTCCTCGTCATTCTGCCTGAGAAACACAGAATAACCAGATGTAACACTGAACTTATTGACTGCCTGATAAAAACTGAAAGTTACATTGAAGAATAGTCTAAATTGCTTGCACTATTTAAGATACATTATTCACAACAAATTGTAAATTTTCTGAATGATTATAGCTTCTTTACATCGTATTGGAGTTATTCTCGATACAACTCAGGTGTATAAGACACTCTCGAGGCATTAAAATCGAGAGTAAAGACCTTCACGGCACCTCACAGTAGCACACGGTACTTGCACGGTACGTGCCCGGAAACTTGAAGGCGCACGGAAAAAAAACCTGGGTCCGTTGTCGGCTACCCGGAACCGGCATAGCCACGTAGAAAAGGCATTTCACGTGCATAAATGTGCGTACTAACCCCGCGCTCTGTCTAAGTCCTTTCCAGACCAGTGTCGAGTCCAACAGTCAGTGCTACTTGCACGTCACCAAATTTTTACCTCCCCAGAGCTATATATCTAAATACCTTTTCTAGAGTAAATAATCACTCGCTCATCTCAACCACTACAACTGCAACAATATGGCGTCTCACGACTTAATTGACGCGCAGTTCGATCGCGCAGTTGAAATAGTCCAGAGTTTGCCTAAGACTGGACCCATTCAAACGGACTACGAGGAAAAGTTGACAATGTACAGGTACCTATGCAAAAATCTCTAAGATCTAACATGTATTAACCGCTTTTATGCCTGTAGTTTATTCAAACAAGGTGCTGACTCAAAGAGTCATGGTCATATTGTGGAAAGTATCTAACTTTCGCCTTGCAGCCACTGTTGGAAATGTTAAATCTCCTCGACCTGGTATATGGGACATGTTAGGAAGGGCTAAATGGTGCGCTTATCAATGCAACGGACCTTGAGCGTCCCTGAAATCACCAATAGGGATGCTTGGGCAAAACACAAAGATTTGGACCCTTATGAAGCAAAATGGCTCTACGTCGAGGCCCTTCTCAAGGTAGATATTTTTCTAATTCACTTGACAGTGCATTTTGCCAACCAAACAAAAATCAGGTTCTTCGCAAATATTCAGACAAGACGGTTGCTATGAACCTTGTGGAGGAGTTGGAATCGTATGGTGGCGACCCTTCGCACATTATCATGAGCCGTAAGCAAACTCGTTTCTCTTATGATCCAAGATGCTGAATTTAAAGTGGACAGGTTCATTATCGAAATCTCCTGGCTCTGATGCTTCTGGCTCAACTCTGTCTGAACCGGCAAGGCGAATTATTCCCCCAATTCGCAGACAGAATCAGTATCCATCACAAGAGGACGTAGACTCAACATCAGAGGATGAATCTGCTGACGAAGCCCGCGAAATGCCATCTACTAATCTAGGTCGACGATCTGTGGATACAGCTCAGACAGATATTCGTCCACAATCTTCTCTATCTTCACATCAACGATATCGCACGCCACTTGCAGGCTCTCTTGCGTTGTCACCGCCTCCGTCTCAACATCGCATACCCTCTCAACAACCCCTTCCCGGTTTCCAAACGCCGTCTGCTTTTGCAGAGTCAGTGCCACCCTCTTCTAACTATCCCCAAAATACGACATATACCGAATTTAACGAAGTATTGAGGATGCAATCACCCCCTCATTTATACCATGACCATCCTAGCTACGGCTCTCAGTCGCATCCGAATCCTTCTGTCTTTTCTGGTGTTCGGCCGCCCTCAGCTATGGCATTGGAACGTGCCGTAGAGAACGTCCAAGTGCATCTAGCGGCATTAACAGAACGTATAGAACAACTGGAATCTCGTTCTCTATTACTCTCAAGAAACAATCCCTCTGGAAGTCCTCGCAATAACGGAGGCTCTCCTCTCTGGGCAGCAGGTCGCGGATCGCCAAATGGAACTGCATCACCTGTCTGGGACATCGATGACCTTGGAATGTGGTCTCTTGTCCTGAATCCCCTAATCCGCGGCTTCGACAGCTTGCGTGAATTCTCGACTTTCTTCGCGCGAAACGAGAATCGCTCACCATCGATGATCATCATTCGCCGGCTGTGTCTTGATGTTTCTTTCCTTGTCTGTGTCATCGCTGTCGTCGGCGCAATCTGGAGAAAAAGCGGGGTCAGAAGAAGAGAGGTGAAGGCCGCCCTCATTGTCCTGTGGCAGGCAATTGTCGGGTCGAAGCCGCAGCGTGTGCTGAGAGATCAGGTTGTCTAACACTATGAGGTCAAGGATATAATTATTAATTGTAGGTCTCTTTCTGGTTGTCCATGCTCAATCTGCGAGACTATTTTTGCGCGTTGGGTTCTCATTGGGATCTATATATTCATAATGCATTGGAATTTCGCAATATTTATATTTGTGGGTGTAAGACTGTTGATGTAACGCCTACGACATATCGACCACGCAACGAATACAGTCGCCCGCCTGAAAAAGAAGAGTTCAACATATTGTCACGTCCATCTGACCTGCACACTTACATGCATGTCATGGAATCCCTCGTTTATCTCAGCGAATTTTCTGTGATGAGTAACATACTCGTCAATCTTAACCTTCTTATTGAGGTAGTCTATTTTGAAGTATCAATGGGGTTCGAAGGCCAATTTGCAACCCAGATAAATGATCTCACCTTCGACAAGCCCAGGGATTTCAGTACGTCCTTTAACACCTCCGAAAGCGCTTCCACGCCAAGTTCGTCCGGTGACCTGTCATGTTATCAATGAACGTCTTCCTTGAATGTGAGAATTAAGCCCGAAGGCTCACGAGTTGGAATCTAAAGAAAGAACCTGAGTGACAAAGTATCTTTCACGAATCGAGAAAGCTCACGGTCGAGTAGAGATCTCTTGGCCCGCAGCAGCGACTCCAATGATGGTAGAGACGCCCCAACCTTTGTGGCAGGCTTCCAAAGCGGAACGCATGACATGAACCTGGTGATCGATCAGACCAAGACCTTCGGAAATCAAGTTCGAACGTACGTTTCCTGTACAATCGAAGGTGTAGTCAAGTCCACCGTCCGTAATCTCGACAAGATAATCTTGGATTTTCTGGCCTTCTTTCAACGCGGTCAATGGGTTAATAAAGTCCGTAGCGCCAAACTTCTTGGCCCATGACTCCTTGCCGGGGTTGGTATCAATAGCGATGATGCGACTGGCTCCAACCAAGGCAGAAGTATTGATAACTCCAAGTCCAATCGCACCACATCCGAAAACCGCAACGCTGGATCCCTCTGTAAAGTAAAAAATCAGAGTAAGAAATATTCGACATGACAAACTTACTGATTCCTGGCTGTTTGACGACAGCGCCCCATGCAGTTGTTATTCCGCATCCGAGAAGGCAGACCTTTTCCAACGGTGCGCTCTTGTTAACAGCGACAACAGAGACATCTGCGACAACTGTGTATTGGGAAAATGTGGAGGTTCCCATCTTCAAAGACATAGATAATTCATATTGCATCGGATATCATGAGCAGCGTCCCAACTTACGAAGTGGTGGATAGGCTGTCCATTGATGCTGAAACGGCTGGTCTCATCAGGCATCAGGCCTCTCCCTTGGGTAGAACGAACTGTGATACACCCTTCGTTAGAACTTAGAGCAGCGATCGTGCCAAACATTGTGCACCTTTTCCGCAAAGATTGGTTTTACCACTCTTGCAGAACTTGCATTCACGACATTCTACGATTGATCAGATTGTGGATTTTCATAGCTAAAAAAAAGAGTTGAACCTGCTGTATACAGTGGAATGACATGATCTCCCACTGCGACATTGGTAACACCCTCGCCTACGGATTCGACCTGAGATAGGATCCGATTAGATAGAGGAAGAAATTAACTTGACGGGGACATACAATGCCACTGCCCTCGTGTCCGAGAATGACAGGGAAGAGACCCTGAAAGGGTTATTGGAAACCGACTCTAAGTCAAAAGTATACCGTACAAACCTCTGGGTCTTTGCCACTGCGAGTGTACTCATCAGTGTGGCAGATACCTGTAAATATAGATACACATCAATGCGGCGAGCTTAAAATCGCGTTCTGTCAAGTGTACGAACCAGTGTAGAGGATGTGAATGCGAACTTCGTGAACCCGAGGAGGAGCGACCTCGACTTCTTCGATTTTGAGAGGTTCTCCAGCGGCCCAGCAAACAGCAGCCTTGCACTTGATAGGTTTACCAGCGGTGTCCGACATGATAACACGAGAGATGATGGCAGTACAGAAGAAGGGAAAGTTAGGAGGGATTGTTGACTAATATATACTCTATCGTGCCAAGAGCTGGGAGATTCAAGATTTCGAAGTACTGAAAGATAGTCAGCATTCTCATAACGCGTGTCATATGAGCAATTACTTTCGTCTGAAGTGTTCTCCCGCCTTACAAAGTTCTCAAGGTATGTACTCTATGTATGGGTTTCTTTCTTCGCGGTCTCAGGGAATAAGTTGGGAACAAGTTGAACCGGAATGGTGGGCAAACGTCCAATGTCCAATAGTTCGATAAGATAAGCGAAATCAATCATTTCATCATCATGATCTCAGGACAGGAGGCAACAAGCATGTCTTTCAACAACCTCTACTACAAACGAGTGAGTCTCTGTCCATTTTTATCAGAATCCACAGTATCCAAATTAAAACGCAAAGACAGACGGCGGGGACTGCTAAGGCATGTTACGTCTGCTATAAGCCTACCACGACTGTGCTTGCGACGTTGAACACGGTTGACTTCATTTACACTTGCCCAAGCCATCTCTCGGATTCTGGCTTCGCATCCATCGTTGTCGACGATTCGAAGCCGGCGGTATCAGCAGAAGAAATCGCCAGAGTAAAGGCAGAATGGGAAGAGAAGCAGAAGAAGAAGCTTGAGAAGGAGACAGAGGATAAGGATAAGGATAAAGATAAAGATAAAGATAAAGACAAAGAAAAGGAAAGCAAAGACAAGGGCCAGAATAAATCCGACAGTAAAGCGGTTAGCGGAGGCCTCAAGTCGCCTGCATCGTTAAGCCCATCTCCATCGCCTTCAGCGCCCAAGCACGAACGATATATATTACATCGGGAATACTTTGCGAGTTGAGCACATTTCATTCTCTCCTATGAATTAGTGTGTTTACTCTACTGGATGAAGTGCGGCAGACCGAACATCGTAAACGAAGACAAGTGGCTCAAGTGAAAGAACTAGCGCCGCGTCTTCCAGGAGCGCCTAGGGAAACCATTTGACGCATAAAGCTCGCATTTTTAAATATGTGTTCGGAGTTGAACGTGACATCTATCTACGTATATACCCTCATACCAACCTCAGATACATTTATGTAGAAAATTCGAAAGATGAACTTTCGCCTGTTCCTCTGGTCGGAGTTCCAAGTGATGCCGTAAGCGAATTCTGGTCAAGTTTGCAGCTGGTTTATCGGTTGTTGTGCGCCAGTGTCCTCGGCGCGCTCATCTTTTCAATTTCACTCTTTCTGCCTCTGCAGAAAAAGCCATCTTTCAGAAGGCATCTTTCCTTACTCGCTGATACACAGATCCCTCTAATCATTGAGCTTTAAATCAACGTCTGTGGGTCCAATGCTTTCACCTTGATTTTCTACCAAGCCTTACCGTTCCGTGTAGATTGTATTTCTACGACTCCTCAATAAAATCTGAAGATGAACAAGAATCCATTTCTTCCTGCGCCCAGTTTTACATCGCAGCAGCCTCCTCTTCCTCCTGGCCCACCGCCTCAGCCAACGCAAGCAGATTACTCGGCCTGGTGGAATGGTGCCAATTCACAGACGCCTCATGTCCAACCACCTACTGTCGGTCCGTATACCCCACAATGGACGGCACCTCAGCCGCCCAGGCCTCCTGCTGAACAGAGTGCGCTATACGCTAACTATGGCTATGGTACTCAAAACACCCACTGGCAAAGGCAGCAGCAGCAGCAACAGCAGCAACAGCAACAGCAGCAACAGCAACAGCACCAACAACTTCAACAACAGCAGTACCATCCACCTCCGCAGATGATGCAGCAACAGCCCCCACCCCCTCCACAGCCCGGTTATAACCCATATCAACCTGCAGCAGGATATCCTCAACCGTATATTCCACAGCCTGGTCCTCCTCCGCAGCCTATGGTTCAAGGCGCATACCCTCATCCACCTACTCAACCGCAACAGATGTTTGTTCAGCCTATGGTTCCTCAACAGCCTCAACATCAACATCCTCCTCAGCAACCTCAGCAGCCACGTCACCATCAAGCGTCACCACAGCATCTACCTCCCGCAAAGCGACAGCGATTCGACGGCCCCAACAGCAATGCACGTCATCATCAAAATCAGCAGCATCACCAACAACCTCCTCAACCTCAATTCCAACCTCCTCCGGCACCCCCTCAAAATCCAGCTAGCTTTTTAGGACCCAATCGAGGTGGGCCACCATCTGGACCAGGAGGAAGAGGCGGCGGACCAAGTGGACCTGGAGGGAGAGGAGGTAGTACTGGCTCACGTGGTGGTCGAGGAGGTTCCATGGGCGGCGGCAGAGGTGGGTTAGGTGCAGGAAGAGGTCGCGGAGGAAGTTTTGTTGGAGGAGGATCCTCAGGACGAGGCGGAGCTGGGAGTCAGGGAAATGCACCTCTGAGGGGGCAACATTCACGGAACAATTTTGGCGGCAAAGATTTTAACAGGCGCGGAGGCACGGCTGGCTCTTTCAATGCCGGAAGTGGCGGATATTCGCACCAAGGGCCTGGCTCTTTCCGTGGACGCAGTCAAGGACAGTCGGGATCTATGAGGGGAGGCAGAAGTGACGGATCTGGTTCCTCTTTTATTTCTCGGGAAGCTGCGCAAGCCTCAAACTTTGGTGGTAAGAAGGACGAAAACCGTCGGACACTCACCGACTTTAAAATCGTTGGTCTGGCTATTTCTGATTTGGACTGGACCTGGGGTACAATCCCGTCTTCCTCTCCTGTGAAGAAGGAAGACCAGGCTGTCAATGTGGACATGGTTGGAACATCGAACTCCGTGGTCAAAGTG
Source organism: Pholiota conissans (assembly GCA_015484465.1). Classification (NCBI taxonomy): domain Eukaryota; kingdom Fungi; phylum Basidiomycota; class Agaricomycetes; order Agaricales; family Strophariaceae; genus Pholiota; species Pholiota conissans. The sequence continues at coordinate 10,236 of MU155313.1, forward strand.
GAAGGCCCTGAAAACGGTGTCTCGGTGGATTCCTCTTCATCTGTGGCGGCCGAAAAGCTTGCAGAAATGAAATCGGAGAAGGTGCAAACAGCGCATCCTAATGATGTGGAGATGGCAGAGACTGTTCCAATTGCCCATGTTTCTTCTGACTCGGGTGCGAGCCAGCCTCCTCCGTCCCGGATTCGAATTTATTTTCATACACCTGTCACTGCTGATGACTCGCGTCCCATTCCTCATAATTCCTCATATGGAGAGGTTCCTACCGATTCGAGGAAGGGAAAGCGAAAGAAATTGGAAGATGATGAGGGAGACGTAGAAGAGCGGCGGGTGCCACCACCGCCTCAGATGGGCAATGGCGTGAACGAAGATAGGCTAAGTGTGGCAGCAAGTGTGGCAGAGACGGCCAGCGAGGCTGATTGGTTAATGGCCGCTATCGTTGAAGGCGAGGACGAGGCAGAGGCTGCGAGCGCACTTCATTCTTTAGAGGATGAAGAAGAGGAAGATCAATCGCACATAACGATTGGCAAAGAGGAGCATCATGACATTCCATTGGGTGGTGGTGAGGATGTTGACCATCCTCGGATTGGTGATGGGGCAGTCTATGGTGGTAAGCAAAACCACACCGTTTGTGCCATGGCTTTTGGTGTGATAGCTTCTCCTTCATTGGGAGAGGAGGCATTTTGCCTCAGTGCGCACACCGCTGACTTTCCTTTCCTTAAAGGCACGTCTCATCTTGGTGATGACTTAAATATCTCAGAGCATGATGAACATGTCGCTCCTGGAGTAACTGAGAATGATCCTGGCTCTTGCGTTGATGTCATTGGCGTCGCTGCAGCGCCTATTTCCGCTTCGGAAATTTCTAGTCAGCCGGATGTTGTTTCTTCTTCTGGTCCCATTTCTTCAATGGAAGGTTCAGAGCACCATTGGGCCAATGATGGTGTTGACCAGACACTGTTGCCCGGCGCGAATAACCTTGCCGTTTCCATTGGTGTTAATCCTGCATCTCAAAACAATGTCCATGTCTCTGAATCTGCGTCCGTACTTGTCATTGTTTTCTTGCATTCATTCCTCACACATATATTTCACACAGTGCTGACCCTTCTGCTGACTCCTTTCAATGCCCCGAAACCCAGGTTTATTCAGAATCCGAACAAGATTTTGGCATGAAATCACAGGAATCAATTTCTGCAGAACCTACTCTGCTTGACATAGAGAGTCAAGATGCTACCCCACCAAACGAAAATCAAATGACACAGCCAGTCGAGGCATCTCAGGCAGATCATCTACCAGAACCACCTGCGTCGCCCTTGTCAAATACATTACCATCGACAACTTCAACTTCCCCTTATGAAGATGCTGCTATCCCGACTGGCCCCAAAGCTGACTTAAAGAATGGAAAAACACCGTCGGCCAACCGTCTTTCGATTTCATACTCTCGAGGCAATCGTCGCCTTGTTATGGACGCGGAAGTTGTGGAAAGTCTTAAGTTATTCCGCGAAGAGGGCAGGATTGAGATTGTCATGAAATTGACCAAGGAAAAGGATGATACTCTGAAAGGCATCTTGGTGAGGTTGTTTCACTCAGAGCAAGATTCCCATATTAATTGAATCTGCAGGTGGAGGCTCTTTCTGATGTCACGAAGTTGTACTTACCACTATCCCCCAACACCGCCGTCGATTCGGATTCTACAGTACCCCCGTTCTGGAAACTTACCCTACCTTCCACATTACAGCTTGTTGTTTATCTTGATACTGCGAGGCCTCTCTCAGAGCCTAAATGGGCCAAGACTGGAGATGTTCAAGATTGGCTAAAAAGCATGTTCGGCCGTATGTTCTGGGTCGCAGGCGATGCAGCAGAAGGTTGGGAAAAGAAAATCCAAGTCATGGACCCTGATCCGGTATGTTTTCTTTGGTTTCAACCTTGTCTTATTATTGACCTCTCTTGCATCAGCCACCGACAATTTGGACTGTTCTCGATGGCTGGGTCACGAATTCTCCCGTGGGAGCTCTCAATGAACGACAGAGATTCCTTAAGACACACATGACAGAAACAGAAAATATACTGGAGATCCTTCTTCGTCTTGTTCGAGGAGAAAGGGCCACGGCATTTTCTCAATCTACTCCGACTATATCGGCGCCAAGTGTTTCTGGGCCCCTTCTCGCTGCTTTGACCGGCTCGGCTCATGGTGCTCAGCAAACCCATGTCTCGTTGGCCGTGTTGGCGATGTTCCGATTGACAATAGAATATGCACAGAAGGCTTCGGGAGAAAAAGGTAAAGTAGAGGCAGAGGAGAAGATCGGGGAAATTGTCCGTTACCTTCCCTCGCATCTGATCTACAAGAGCCTCGATGGAATTTTCAAAGAGTGGAGAGTTGAGAAAAAAGGTCGATAGTTGGTAGGTACATCTTCCTTTCATGTTCAGTCCATAGGTCATGATGGTGTACGACATGTACGACATATATTTTCTTGGTGCAACCGAGAATGGTCTTTTGTATCATCGATTGTAAATATTCGGCTCTAGCTATTCTACGTTCAGCGCGATAATTCTGGTTTCCTTCAATCAAAAAGAGGGAACCCCCGGCGCTTTGATATTGAGTGACGAACTGCAAGTACTACTAGTATTACACTGCCAACTTCAGAATCGACTTATGAATTTGGTACGCACGTGTTCAGATCATTGTTCAGTGACTCCGAAATTGTATCTTAATCTCTTCGTTCATCACCCATCGGAGCACATTTCATCTTCCTACCCAGAACGCAATATATCTCCAGTAAAGGTCTCAATATTACAAGACTAGGGTAGCTCTTTTCTGTTTCTTGAACCACCTTGTAGCATTTCAGCCATGCCCGTCCCAACCATCGCGGATCCTCCACCATCCGCTGGGCCAAAGCCGCAAGGACAACCCTCACAAAAAACGATGACGAAAGCCGAAAGGAGAGAATTACAAGAAAAGCAGAGAGCTGCTAAAGCAGCATTAAAACAACAGCCACCCCAAGGCCAATCAAAGCAGCAGCAAGGCGGCAATGCAGGAGCATCCGGTCAGCAAAAGGCAAAGGTGCCACCTACACCCCAGAAGAAATCATTTGGCGCTGAAGTATCTGCCTCAAAACAACACGCATCCGCGTCCAAGGATGGAGGAGCATCTGGTGCTGCAGCTGAGGAGTTGACGGGAAAACAACTATCGCATGGCCTGCGGATATTCTCTCACTTTGGGCAACCAAAACCCGTCGGACATACGATCAAGGGGGATATCCATCCTGCGACTATCAGACTTGGATTGCTTTTCTCCGAATTCAAGATCTGTGGTGCGAATGCACGATGCATAGCCATGCTTACGGCCTTTAAGCAGGTACGACACTTAACAAGCGGCGCATTTTGATTTTGAACTTCGAATAAATTATCTTTTTCGAATAGGTGATACAGGATTACACCACCCCCTCACATAGTACTATATCTCGGCATTTGATGACCCATCTCTCACCCCAAATTACCCATCTCGTATCCGCCAGACCTATGTCAGTGACAATGGGGAACGCTATCAGGGAATTGAAGCTCGAAATTAGTGGAATAGATATTGATATGATTGAGCAAGACGTGGGTTTAGAAGAATTTTAAACATATCTGTAATGATCTGATGATTTTATACAGGCCAAGAAAAAGCTGTACGACTACATCAATACATATATTCAAGATCGTATAACTACCGCCGACAAGGTTATCCAGGAGCTCGCAGGAAAGAAAGTCAAAGATGGAGATGTCATTTTGACATATGCAAGGTGTGTTTCTCTTCGCTCTTAAACTTTGTACCAGCTGATTTGTCCTAGATCCTCCGTCGTAGAAAAAATTCTTTTATCAGCACACAGTGAAGGCAAAAAATTTTCTGTAATGGTAGTGGATTCCAAACCTCTTCTAGAAGGTAATCCAATTTCTATTTGTTGCGTTTCTCGACACTGAAATCATTCATCTGTCAGGCAAGGAATTGTTGAAATCGTTGACAAATGGTCCAAATCCGATACCATGCACTTACGCCCTCCTACCGGCCCTTCCCTCTTTACTGCCCGAAGTGACCACTGTATTCGTGGGAGCACACGCTCTATATTCAAACGGTGCAGTCTATTCGCGCGCAGGTACCGCTATGGTGGCTATGATGGCAAAAGCAAATAGCGTACCAGTGGTTGTCTGCTGCGAGACGTACAAGTTCAGCGACGGTGTGATGGTAGATGGGTTCAGTAAAAATGAGCTAGGTAAAGCATTGTTTTTTTTCGTTCGAATTTCAAAGTTAAGTTTTACACTGTATAGTGCCTCTATCAATTATCCAAAAGAATTCAACAGATCGAGGCCTCGCACCTGCTTTACATCTGGAGACGCTCAACCCTTTGTACGACCTGACACCACCAACATATATCACCGCAGTGGTCACAGAAGTTGGTCTGATCCCACCCAGCAGTATCAGTTCAATTCCTTTAGCCCTTGGCAAGACTTCATTGTGAATTTCGCAACATAACATTTCAATAGATGTCCTGTATGTAATTTATGATCCGCTACAATATAAATGTATTATAGATCAATGTCCCTTTAATGAGCGTAAAGGTATATTAGTGTATGGTATGACTAGTATTGTCATTTCTTCGCGGAATCTATGTCGTCCTTCTTTAGCTGATTGCGTTCTATGAGTTTCTCCCGTATCCAATCGAAAGCACGGTCTGTAGCTTGCTCCACTGGGTGATCATAAAGATAAGGAAGGAGGGGGACAATTGCCAGACCCGTCATTGTGGGACCCCAGGCCTTGACTTTAGGATTTGTAGCATTGCGCCATGCTCTGCGAGACTGAGCGACTGCAGTATGAATGGTGAGTGCAGGAAGTGCCCTAAAGAGACGGATTTATATCAAATTTCGTTAAGAAAATGAATGTCACAGTTAACATACATTGAAGCTATAGATTGGAAAGTTGCTCGTTGGACGGCCGAAATACCTATTCTCACTGGCTCAGAGAAGTTGGCAGCTTCAACTGGAGAGGGTCCACGATGATATGACTTGTAGGAGTCATAGGCTACGTCCCTAAATTTGACATCGCGAGAATTGTTAGCGTAGTGCAAATAGCTTGGTGGTGCAAACTGACCCCGAGAGATATAACCAGGAGACACCGTACGCAGCAGTAACAACCCACGGGGGGACAACGGGTCGAAAGGCTTCGCCAACGTCGCTCGTCTAACGCGTTATAATGCGTTATCAGGACAGACCGAGAAAAAATAATATCAGATACACGTACGTAGGCTACATAGCGAGTTGCAGCACGCAAAGCAGTGCGGAGGCGGGCGCCATATGCCATATAACGCAGTTCCGACTCGGTAGAATCAGCATCGCGGTCAGCTAGCTCACCGATCTTGTCCTGCGCGGCCTTGACGGTGATTTCTGTAGATGCCATGGGGGGAAAGAGAATAAGAGCCGCGCCGCGAAATGGCGGCGGCAAAGCAGAAAGAGGGATCACGTGATTGCATGAACTTCTCTCTCGGCTGGCGGACCTGACTTGTTAACAACTCGCACTACGCCAGCGTCGCTCTCGCCGCCCACGGCCACCCGCACAACACACATGGATACCCGGACGAGGACTGCGTCGCCAGCAGGAGCCCAGGAAGATGCCCAACATCCAACACCCCCGCCCGTCCAGGATAAGATATCTGCATACTACTCCCTTGTCTTTCCCCATTACACGTTCTACATTCAAACGCTGTCCATAACAATAGGCCGTCGATGTGCTCCGAACGCCGCCAACTCCTCCAATCCAGATGCCTCGCAGGTGGACGTCGACCTTGGTGCTCTGAAGAGTGTCTCGCGGCTTCACGCCAAGATTGAATACGACCAGGAGGAGGACCGCTTTGTGCTCATCGTTATCGGCCGGAACGGCGCCTGGGTAGATGGTGTTTGGTCTGGGGCAGGAACTCGCTCACCATTAGGCGAAAGGTAGGCACTCATTATATTTCTTCGTCTGTGCTGCCCTGAGTAAGAATGTTGCCCCAGATCCCAAATTCAAATTGCTTCCCGAACCTTTCATTTCGTCCTTCCCCCGCCTCCGCCGCCGGAAGATACCCCGTCGCCCAGCTCCCAATCATCAGTACATCGACAGCGATCACCTTCGGTAGACATCACCTCCATATCACCGCCTTCATCACAGCCCTCGCATTCACCTCCGCCCTTAGAAGTGAAGCTTCCGCCACTTTCGCCTGAACCACAATCCGAAGTGCCAGTACCATCTCCCCCTAAACTTAAACCCAAAACCCACCTCCAGCCGCAACTTCCTCCTCAACCCGAACTCCCGAACTCCAATTCCATCGGTAAATCCAACAAGACTAACTCCAAGAAACGGAAGAAGAGTGATGTCGACCCGCCACCCGTCATTGAACGTCCGAAACCGGAGGATATGCCACCAAAGCCTCCATTTACGTATGCTCAACTCATATATCGAGCTATTAAAGAAATTGGTGGCAAGGCCACGCTACAGGAAATCTGCTCATGGATAATGAATACCCACGAACATTACCGTTATGCTGACGGTGCTTGGATGGTAAGTGTCATCCACCTCTTCATTACATCGCAACGTTGACCATTTGGTAGAGCTCTGTACGGCATAACCTGTCCTCCAATCGAGCGTTCTTGAAGATGGACCGATGTGGCGGAGATAGAGGAAAGGGTTACTTCTGGTCGGTCGACGACAAATTCTCTCAGACACTAGAGGAGCAAGAATTGAAAGTCAAGCAAGCCGCCGCCGCTGCTGCTCAAGGACTGCCTCCAGGGTCTTCTGAAATGCAAAGTAAAGCACGTAAGAAGGAAAAGGGCGCAATGCTGGAACCTCCGTTGAAGCGCAGTGTGAAAGGCGATTTGAAGGGTGTACCTCTACCACCTCCACTAACTTCATCACCTTTGCCGTTTAAAAATACGCTTTCTCCAACACCAGTTCCTCTTGCACCGCCAGCTCCGACGTCCTCGACCTCGGATGTCCAGTCGCCGAAAAGTATCAATGTGGGGGCGCCGACGACATCCGCTACGGGAGTGTTCACATATTCTTCTCTGGCACCCAATGCCCAACCGAGGACGGGTATTCCTCAGCAGAGTTCTGTCTTAACCGCGGCTGGTTATACGCGACCTGCTACGAATCCTTACGCGCCTCTTGCTCAACCTAACTGGGGTTTACATTCCACCCCTGCTAATGCAGTGGCATCGACATCAGCCACGTCTCCCACCTCACTACCCCCATCGACCACTCCTGCCGTGTTTGTTTCTCCTCAAGCCTCAGCAACTGTTACTGCTGTAGTACCCGATGTTGTCATCCCGATCATTCTCGGTCCTATACCCCTGACGCACCCAGATTACGCGCCTAACCATCCCAATAACTCAGCAAAGGAAGGTTACATGATCTTGCACGAGCGCAAGCTAATCCTGGATCCTGACATCTTCGCGGAGCTCACGAAGGAAATGCTTGAGGAGCTGGAGAAAATGGGAGCGCGAGAGGCATTGGGCGTTCTGACAAACCATATGATCAGGGCATTGAAGGAGCGGAGGGCGAAAGGACGAGGCAAGGATAAGAAGCGCACGAAAGGCGCTGGACGCGGAACTTCGAAGAAGGCAGCGGGTGTTACTACTGCGCCGTTCACGAATGTGCCTTTGGAGAATAGGAAGAAATCTGTTGATGTTGCTGCTGCTGCTGCACCCACTGATGCAACGATGGCAGTCAAACCAGAGCCTGACAGTAGTAGCACGGAGCTGACGACAGCCCCGGCGCCTTCATCGACCGACCCTACTGCCCAGCCTATGTCCGCGAAAGTGCCGAGCATGGACGAGGATCCCGGCTCTCCTCTCATAGTAGTTGATGACGACTCAGAGGACGATGAACCAGCAGCGAAGAGACGGAAGGTGGATAGTGGATTGGGTGTGGCTTCATGATCATCATTTAGGGACTCTTGGTTTGCATTCGATAAACATCCGTCGGTACTTCGACTTTGTACTTTTTTACATATTACATTACTAGTCTAGTGTACATTTAGTATTATGGTTTCTTGGTGGACTAGAGGGGTGCCAATCATACCAGCACTTGAAAGTTGACTTCACTCCTGATTTTTGATATCATGCGTCTACCGATGAGCGCCCACAGGCCTTTCGCAGTACAAAACAAGTCAAGTGTTGACTTTGACATTTTGTAATTGGCGCTGTTTTCAACATCAACGCCGGCGGCATGTTTGAGTTATGCACTCTCTATTTCCGGTCTTCAGTGACTTGAAAGATTACCGAGCTGAAATCGGGGACCAGCGCAGTCAACTAGGTTTTATCTTGCCATGACGGTTACAAAGTATCTTCGTCACTTCTCTTGCTAGAATATTCAACGGCGAACATCCTCCTCATGGTCCGTTTGAACCCCGTAGGTCTTATCTCTTTCCAATTCACGCGGGTCTCTTAATTTTGTTCATGTGGCGAGTGAAAAGCCGCGGATAGAGAGGGCTAAGTATTCTGGATGTACCCTACTGAACCCTCATTTGTTGACCCAACACCCGATGTTGGCGCATTTTCATTGGCGCGTTTTCGTGAGTAAGTCACGGTAGTACTGCGACTGTGAGATAGTTTAGCTTCGCTACAAGGTTATTTTTTGCTAAACAAAATCTTGCCTTCTAGATTGTGGTCGTTTCTGGCACGTAGTTGCTGTGTATTGTGGGCGCTGATAAAAATACTTCCAGCAGAGCAAAAATAAGCAAGAGATACTGCATTAAGAATGCTAGATCCTTTTTGAAATGAATGAAGTCAAATGAAATAATCATTCCGAGCATGAGAACGGTACAGCCTAATAAGAATAACTACAGTCCTGGTATTTTTATCGAGGTGCGCAGTGAGTGAAGTCGGCCGAGCGTCTGATGTAGACTTGACCAGAAGCTCGGTAAGAAGCGAGTCAGAGTCGTTATCTAGCGCGCTGATTACTCGGAGATGAAGCAAGGGCAAAGCTATCGTCGAAAGCGACGTGATAGAAATTGGCAGAATGGCCTTGAAAAGCGACGAATATTCCCGATGCGGATGGATCTGAGCGCGGGCTACCCCGGCTGCTTACCAGAACAAGTACCGATGTTTGGGAGGATGGTGGGTAGACTGGGGGGTCGTCAGCAGCGGTGGCAAAATGGGAAAAGAGGAAGAGTGTGGGCATGGCAGCGGCACGGTAATGAGGATGAACGTGCGTTGGGAGGAGGCGGGCGGGCAAAACATGCGTGGAGGTGATAAAGAAAGAAAGGGCTATTTAAATCCGGGGACGACATTGCACGTTCGACGGTAAAAGTCATGCGGAATCTAAAATTACGGAGTGTTCCGGGTCTTGGCACGTGGATGGGGAACTCTGAGCGAAAGCGACCGCTGATATCATAAGTTGCGCTGCAAACGAAACATCGCGAGTCCTCCTCCGTCCTTATACTCCTCTTCCCACCCATCCCACCCATCCCTCACCCACTGTCCCCTCCTTGCCGCCCCAGCACCCTGTCCCCGCCCGCCGTCCATGGCTCCTGCCCTCGACGCGAGGCATGCCAAACAACCCCACTACCGCTTCCCCCTCTCCCCCCCAAGCTCCGGTAATGTCACCGCGCATTCTTCTCCTCGTCTCTCGCCAACCCATTCAGACGACCCTCCAGTCGAAGAGCTTTTTCCGGCATCCACCGCTCCGTCCTTTCGCCAGTCTCACTCCCTCGCATCCGTCCGCTCGGGCAAGCTGCGTGCCTCTTCCAATGCCTCCGACTCCGACGGCTACAATACAGAGAAATCCGCGTCCCAGAAACGCCGAAAAATCATGTCCAGAGCACTCACCCTTCCTTCGGGCCTCGTTCCATCCCTCAAACCCCTTCCAAATCGCTCGCCCACAAAGCCTATCCGACCGCTATCTCGCACTTCAAGCATTTCAAGCTCGGATTCGTCCTCCTCTTCGCCTACCGATGGCGACTCCGTCCCTGCGCCACATCCCAACTCTGGCATGGGCAGAAAGGTTGCGGCGACCCTCCAGCTGTTCAAGGAAACCTCTGGGCCTCCGGAAGAACAGGTCAATGGAGAGCCCTCTTCAAGCCGCACCGAGGCGCTAGGAGCCCGGAGAGTGGAACCTTTCCGTGATGTAGAAGATGTGGCCGAAGCGTTCGAATTTGTAAAACGATCCGAGTGGCCGGACCGCGAAAGCGCCGCTGTCAGACGAGAAAGGAGTATGACCACACTAGAACGTGTGCGTACCAGGGAGAGCGTTGGAAGTGACCAGGAACCGTTGGGTAGGAAGTTTTTGGTACGCGAACCATCAATTCCTGATCTGACTCAATGGCACCGGGATCTCGTGTTGGGTCGAGGACGCCGGCGCGAGCGAGCCATAGATGATCTTGCTGATGATACAGATACACGCCCTGAACTTCCGCTGTCAACTTTCAACACTTTTCACGAAACTTCACCCATATACATTCGTCCCCGCTCGCGTGCGTATCCTCCATCTCCTTCTCCGTCCCGTTCCCCGACCAGTCGTGTAACTTTGCCTCGCCATCTCCCAGAACCTCCTTGTCCAGAACCTCTTTTACCTACGCTACCCTCAATACGAACAACCCCTCAACATTCTCGATCCCCTACCCCCGTTCGCGCCTCTCATCACCCAGAATCGCTCTCTGCTCCTATCTCTCCTGTCGGAACTTCGCCGTGGTCGACAGACGATGAATCTAATTGGGAAACTGCTTCGGCTACCTCAACAGCCGCTTCAAATACGTCGACCTATGGCCATACTGACGCAGAAGATAATACATACTCCGCGGGTCTTCATCACGCGAATGGATTCGACAAGCATGACCGATTCTTCGGGCTGGATGATGGCGAAATGTTTAACAATGTACCGTTGAAGGCCCTGGACGACGAGACGCTTGCCCTCGACTTTGATGTCCCTGAAGAGCGTCTTCCTCACATTCCATTGCGTCCATTTCGAAATCAGGTTGGTGGACATAGCGCTATCTACAAGTTTACGAAGCAGGCTGTATGCAAGGTTCGCAAGAGTTTCAGTTATGCTTCAATTCTTACCTGATTTTATTTTCCTACCACATTAGCCTCTTGTATCGCGAGAAAACCTTTTTTACGAATCGGTAGAACGCGAAGCTCCTCCCCTTCTTGATTTCATACCTCGATATCTCGGAGTCATGCTGGTCAGTTATCGGCGTGTTCCAAAAGCGTTGAATACCGATGAAGGCAATTCAACAACTCCTCGACCTCATGGCCGCTGCTCTCTTGGTGCTGCGTCTAATCAGGAATCCAAGCAGTCATCGACTGCCCCTCCGCATGATGTTTTGGAACGTTCTGCTTTTGACGGGAACGTATCGACCGATACCGACGAGGCGGAGATGCCAGAAGTTGTTCTCGACCGCAATCGACACATTATTCCAGAATGGATGCTTCGTGGGCGGAATCGGTCATTTTCCTATTCCAACGATATACGCTCTTCTTCCACTGCGCAGCGCAAGTTGCAGTCAAGCCATCCTCTACCCAGAGGCACTGCATCGAGTCCGGATCTTGGCACTACGCCTTTACCTCCCAGTGAATATGGCGTATTACGTCCAAGTCCTCTCTCCAGCTATGCTCCATTCGGAACTGCAGACACGGCTGCAGATGCGCCGACACCTGTTAATTCTCCTAGCCAAGTCACGAACGCCTTTCCGTCCCGTCTCGCTGAACGTACCATCTCAGAAGAACAGGGAATCGCCGTGGGCACCCTTGAGGAAAACGGGACGCGCGCCCGCCCGGCGATTCGACCGTTCAACTCGGAGCAACCTATTCCTGGGTCTCAGTGGTTTGGTGGTACAGGGTCAACGATGGTCAACACGAAACTCAAGGATCATGTCTTCAGCACGGTTCTGCGACGCTTCAGGAAGCGCTTTGATCAACGCTCTACTGATTATGCACGTACTGAGGACGAAGGCGACGCGGATGCAGAGTCTGGTTCATCTAGACGAAAGCCATTGCGACAGCGTAGGAAGCTTTTTCGTCACTCAGACAGAGGAGCATTACCGGAAGGGACCGACGCATCTCTTCGCCGAATACGAAGCGATTCTACACTGCGAAACTCGGAAAAGTCTTCTTTACGCATGTCAGATAGCAGAGATCGGCCTTTTGCGGGGAAGCCGGCTCGTACGGGAACAACGTTGGAAGATCTCCATTTCGGTCAGACGTGCATACCTTCTCCCCTTCGAGGAAGAAGCCGGTCGAGGTCTCTCGAAGCGAAGCGGACGCCAATCCCTTTCCAGCGATCGTTTGCACAGCAATCCGTCATACATGAGCAGATCCCATCTGAGCCTCCTGTTACGCGCCAAAACCACTTCATTTTGATGGAAGATCTGACTGGTAGACTGAAGCACCCATGCGTCATTGATCTGAAGATGGGCACTCGTCAGTATGGCATCGATGCTACCCCCGCCAAGAAGAAGAGTCAGCGCAAGAAGTGTGATCGCACCACAAGCCGTAGTCTTGGTGTCCGTGTTTGTGGTATGCAGGTCAGTTGTATACACTTGCATCCTGCAGGAATGATCTTACACTGATTCGTTCCTCAATAGGTTTGGAACAACGTGACGGAGTCGTACGTGACGCAAGATAAATACAGCGGTCGTGATATTCGCCCCGACGAGTTCGATGCTGTGCTAAGGTCTTTCCTTTTCGATGGCGAACGTCTACTTACATATCAGATCCCTATTCTCCTCCAAAAGCTCTACGCATTAGCCCATATCATTCATCGCCTCAAGGGCTACCGCTTCTATGGGTGCAGTATCCTAATGATTTATGACGGAGATTACGAATCACAAGAAGCCTTCCGATCATCTGTGCTCGAGCACCCATCATCACGAAGCAAGCGTGGCGAGTCCCTGGAACGTCGTTCGCAATCGCAGAGTCATGATCGGACACCACTGCGCCGGTCCCACAGCGAGGACCTTCTTGTCGGTTCTGTCGCCAAGCGCTCGAGCGGCCGACGAAAACGTGGCGAAATCAACCTTCGCATCGTCGACTTTGCCCATACGACGACTGGCCGGGACTGGCTTCCTTACTCCGAGGCGACAGGGCGCCAGCGTCCACATGAGATGTCTTCGAGCTCGAAAGGCTATCAGGCGGAAGTCGATCCTGAGACTGGGTTGATTTACGCACGGTTTCCTCCTCATTATCCAGATCAGCCTGATCGTGGCTTCCTCTTGGGACTCAAGAATTTGGCGATATCTTTGGAGAAAATCTGGAACGAGGAGCGTATTCGGCTAATGAAACTTGGTCGTGATGACCCTTCGGTGGCGCTTCCTCCGCTTTCGCTCGAGGGCAAGGAGATTTTCGACGAGATTGCGGAGGACGAAGAGGACTCTGGGATGATCTCGTCGTAAATGTTCTGAGCCATGACCCCTCCAAATCCTAATTTGTTTCGGCGTAATTTCCTTCTCTGTTATGATACCATAAATTTGAAGACCTGCTCTTCTCCTTCTTTCAATCACCTTTTTTTTTGCTCTTATTTCTATTTAACCATCTTATGTTTTTGGTTTGTGAACAACTACATTTGTCCATTTATCGCATACATAGACACCATCATCACCATCATTATCTTGCCCTGCACCATGGTTTCATACGCATAGCTCGCTCTTTCTCATAGCGTACGACTATCTGGCCCACCTTGTCTCTGGAAGTTTGCAACAGAGGAAAGTATCAGGTCTCATAGTCACTCAAAAGCGGGACAACCTTGATGTAATTGATGTGAGCGCCTTAATGAAAATTCTGTCATAGACACTATGTATATTATCCTGTGTCCATTCAGCGCCCATCCCGTCCTCGAGAACGGATCATTTGTCGAGGTACAGTTCCTGGCATCTGCCTTCCTTCCTCTTTTGTTGATATACTTTCCTTTCGGGTTTCGTCTGTGTTTATATGTTGTGATCGGGATCGCCATCAAGTGATCCGTGGTTCAAGAATCAACGCTTCCGCTCCTGTCCTCCGTACCGTCATCACGGCCTTCAACAGAACCACTTCTCCCCATTTTCATATCTTTGTATGGATTCAGACTTGAAATGTAACCGATTGACATGTCGCAGGTCTCTGTCAGACAAAGCCGTCGTTGTAAGCACGACTTCATCCGTCCTGAAGTTTAGACAAAGCTGAACGAAGCAATCTTCAGACAACATGTGGGCATCAACCTTGTTCCATGAAGTAACGCATGCTGCAGCTCTAGGTCTTTTACGTGAACTTTAGGCTCCCACATATTCTGCAGTAAGAAGACCCCGTGGATGGCCTGCTGGATTGCACTGATTTAGGCCCGTAGTCGACTGCGCGAATGAGTTGTTCAATGCAGCACGACTCTGTCCAGGTATTATTACCTTCACCTTTATGTGACTTTGTCCTTGTTCTTTGCTCATCCGTTGCAGCTTGCGAAACGAACTTGACTGAGCCGTGAGGTATTCCCTGGGTTCCGTAGATTTCCGAGTCCCTAACAATTCTGGACAGGGATGACGTCGTAGTAAGCGCATAGTTAGATCTATGTCGACTCGATATACATTCCAGCAATTAGGTTTGCTCCTTACATCCGACAAACGACTACAAAACGGTGAGTAAAGGCGCATATATCCACGTTTTGTCCTTAATATCGCCGTTAGTCTGTCCTATCCGGTTTGACGCCTTCAATAATCCTGGAGATATGCAGCCGGTCTGTTCTATTTTTCCAGTCTCTCTAGAATCCACAACCTAAATCTGTCAAGTGCAATATCCTTCTGGCAATATCAAGTTCATCAAGAAAAGTAAGTTGGTCCGACCATTGACACGCTGAGCTATTTATTGACAAACGTTCGATTCAATAAGCACGTTTCAACAGGCAATAGTTCGCAACTTGAATGATAAAAACGCTCAGTTACAAAAACAACTCGATAACGTGGTTAGGGAAGGTACGTTTCTTGCAATAGGCATGGAAGTAATAGTGGCGCCTTATTCCAACATTTAAATAGCGAATGGAGAAATACACCTACTGAATGGCAAGAGAGAAGGTGACATTTTCCATGCTAGGTTACACCGAACCCCATACTCACTAATTTATTCATGTCCGTTAGAGTTGGAACGTGATCTGGAGTTGGAGCGTAGAAAGGTCCGAGAGCTCCAAGATGGATCAAGAGAAAGGGATAAAGAATATGCAAAACTCAAAGTGAGCATAATCCACCATATTGTCATGGGCCAATAGTTTATTGAACCCACTTCAGCTACACTTTGACAAGCTTAAACGAAAGACTCTATTTGGCCCAGGGAATGAGAATGGTTTGAGTATCCCAGCCGCCAATACTCCACAGAATCACTATCAGGACGATCCTCGCCTGAAACCCAGAAATCATTCGGGCCCCCAAGTTAACAATAGCGTCAACTTGAACGCAATCGTTGGAGGAATGGAAGCGAATGGTGTATGCTTCTCTATTCTTCT
Organism: Pholiota conissans; assembly: GCA_015484465.1. Taxonomy (NCBI): domain Eukaryota; kingdom Fungi; phylum Basidiomycota; class Agaricomycetes; order Agaricales; family Strophariaceae; genus Pholiota; species Pholiota conissans. Next base: position 25,690 of record MU155313.1, read on the forward strand.
AGAATTCCAGGTCAATACTGATTTTTTCATACCTAGGTCCAACGTACCCCGTTGGTATCCCGGACCAACGGTGGTGCGTTTATGTCGAATCAACCAGGCCATTCAAGAAACGTTCTTCATCGTCAACCATTCCCAAACTTTGGCGTTGGCGCTGATATTGCGTTTATGTCCGGCGCAAACGTTTCTGATCGGTCGGCGAGCGCAGCTAACGAGGTTGAAAATATGTTGCTCCCACCACAATCCGCAAGGAATTCGGCCCCTGGTCAGGCTGGATGGCATGTGCCGAATCATCCTCAAAGTACCCGCCCGGTGCAGCGAGGTATTTTGAGAGCGAGGTTACACGTATGTGTGTGCATGATTTTTCTCATCAAGTTGATTTTAGTGTTTGCGCCGACTGGGAACAATCCGCGGCCCTCGAGAGGGTTTCGTCCAGCAATGACTAGGTGAAAAACCGATCGTCAAGGTCATTAAATTATTGAATCCTATCATGTAATACTAGTGATTGTATTCGATGTGCATGCTATGTTGAGAAAGTAATCAAGAACAGTGTCCAATCCAGTGCGAGAGAACGAAAAGCGAATGGGATAATGTACAACTTGGGAGAACGAAAGCAATTCAGCAATCATAGCTATAAAGAGAATTAAACAGATATAATTAGAAACGTTGGATGGTACCCATTCTCTCGTCCTCAAGGTATTGGCCGAGAGCAAGCATATCTGAACCACTTCGTTGCAGATATCTGGCAAGGACATCGCGGTCAGCACGAGGTATTACTGAATGAAGTTTATCGACTTGTTGCACAAATTCTGGGTCAACGCGGATGTCGATTACATCTTCCGACGTCATATTGAACAAGGAGGGTCGGCGGGCTATGTCGTTGTTCAATGACGTTGGTGAAACCGGGGTCATGAAAGTTTGAGAGCGCTGAGCGCGATTCGGCGGCGCGCGTGGTCCGCTTGGCACAGACGGAGGGCTGGCGGCAGTAGCTGAGCGAGGGGCAAAGTTCATACTCGCGTGACTATGTTTAGAACCTGCGCGACCTGCAAGCCCCATAGAGATGGGAATGGGGGCTGAGATAGTGGGGAGGAATTTGTTGCGCGGGCCGGATATACTCGCCTTCCGGCCCAAGGATGCGAAGAAGCCTCCTTTGAGGGATGGTGTTGGGGCTAGAGAACGTATGGAAGATGTTGGTGTGCCGCTGCCCACGCTTGAATTGGAGCGCGTAGGTTTGGCGTGAGCAGGTGGGTTCATGGCGAGTGAAGGATAAGGGAGCGAAGGCACGCCTGGCGGTGTGATATCTCTGTACGCGCCTTGAGAAAGGTCAGTCGCAACAGTTGCGTCGGGACGCATTGGGAAAGTAGCATCAGATATCATAGAGGAACGCGAAGTCTGACGAGGCTGTGGGGCGAACGTTCTCGTGGATGGTCCTCGTTGAGCATTAGTTGTGGCTAGAATAATTATAGTGAGTAAGGTGGACGCTTGATGAAGAAATGACTAATTATACCAGGGGGCCTTTCCTCTACCCATTCTGTAAGACCACAATCGTGTATATAAAATTCGTTGATCTTGGCAGTGTAAATAGCACATCTCTGCAGAGCCGTTGTCTGTGAATGCACTTCGTGACAAAATAAAGCTGCAGGGTTTGTGGATTTTATTTTTTTGAAAGGAGGGCGGGCAAACATGGGTATTGAAGGTGAAGGCGTTCTAGAGTGTCGCGTGCTTCCAGACGAGCGATTCGCAGACTTTGACGATAGCGAAGGCGTCCTAGGAAGGGCAGAGAAGCGCTTCAGGTTAGTAGTCAGACTATTTCTAAAGCTCTTGGGAGGCGGACTCGGCGCTTCACCAATGCTGTTGTCGGGGGATGGGCACAATGGAGGTTCAAGCGATTCGCGGCGTTCATCCAACGATGAGCTGCGGTGACCGTCAGAAGGCTGCGTGAGTTGAGGATTTTCTTCAAGCCATTTATCAAATCTTGAATGATCAATGGTTTCCGGGGGTAGCGTGTTGGAGCGTGGAGGTGCAACCACGGTAACAGCAGGGGTATCATCGGAGTCAACCGTTGTTGTCTCAGCCGAAGATAATTTTTCCTCCGAAGAGGAAACGCTGGAACTTTCAGATGAGGGCGCTGCAATGGCATGGCTAGGGTCCGACGTGTTAGAATCAGTGGAAGTTGACAGAGTAGCGCCCTCTCTTCTATGGATAGATTTAGAGTGATGGAGTGCTGGACTAGATCTAGAGAGATCAGTTAGTATATTGTTAGTTGAGAAGTAAATCAGAACTTGCTCCTTCGCCTCTTTCCCTGAAGCAGCCTCCATTCCCTGGACCTCGGCCTTCCCATTGGCTTCTGTTGTCTCCTTAACCTCTGTTTTGTCCGTAACTTCCAATTTTTCCTCCATCCTTTTCTTATCTAGCCTGCTCAAAGATTCCGTCAGGCTTTGATTCGAAAGCTTGGAGTTCAATACAGCATTGACAGAGGGAGGTAGTTGGAGAGCTTGTTTGACAGCTTCGAAGTCGCCTCGTCTTCGCGCTGACGTAGATGGAGGCGTTGGCGAGTGTAATCGTGGTGGACGAGGCGGTGGCGGACTTGTGGTATCAATGCTAAACACAGCTCGTGGGGGCGGGGGTAATGGACCTGCAGTCGCATGCACACCTGCAGAATTCGGAAAGTTAAATGGCCAATAATGATTACTATTGTCCTGTCGAGACGTACCTGGTTCATAACGTAGATAAGACGATGTGGCCGAAACAGCGCTGTATGAGCTTCCGTGATTGCTGGCAGATCCATAGGACGGTGTAGGACTGTCTGATCTCCAAGAAGCCGCAGAAGGTGCTGTTCTTGGTGGGAGGTTGTCCAACTTTACCACTACTGGCCCGGCAACAGGAACATGCATCTCCTTCCCTTCTCCGATAGCAGGCGTCAAGATTTGTGATGCCATTGTACGAGCACTCATTGGGGTTTTATCCAATGGAGAAAGGTGTTTACGGCCACGGTCCCCAAGATCTGATATTTTAGTGGGAGAGGGCGACCGCGATGTTGTCGAATGCTGAAAGACATGCGCTGGCGCAGAAGCGTATGTATTCTTGTCTTCTGTCTTTGTATTCTTTGTCGAGCCATTGTTGGCTGACAAAAACGGAGACTTTGTCCTGCGCCCCTGGCCTTCACCCACGCTACCCGCATCACGAGACGCGGCCTTGTCAAGATCGGCAGGATTCTCAGAAGCTGAGCGGTGGTGACCTTTATCTTGGTCTGAAGCCAGTTGATTGCGGCTCATATAATCACCTGGAACCGGCGCCGTTGTAGGAGGAGAAAACTGGGTGTAGGACGTGAGAGAGGCGTCCGGAGGGGCGACGAGGGCAAGACCAGTGAGGGTATTACCATTCGCGCGACGCGAACGTACAGGATTTAGGTTGAGGGAGATGTCTGAGTTTGACTTGCGTTCGCGGACAGGGTCCATCTCGACAATAGCTATGCGTCGTTTGTCGGCACCGCCTTTGGACAGCGTGCTTGACCTCCGTGTCATGGATGACGATGAAACCGACCCAACGTCGCGAGCATCATGGACTTCAGACTCGTCAGAGTAATCGGATGACGAAGAGCTCGAGGCCGAGGACGCCTTCCTTGCCTTTTGGACTGTTCGGGTATGAGGTTTGTCCGGGCTGAGTGGACGCGCATAGTTTCGGCCTTCGTCTGCTATGGGCGACTGGTAGTAGGACAGTAGGTTGTCCGAGTCTTCCCTTCCGAGCTTGGAGCGCGATGTGGGGGTGGCGTCGCCTAAGAACGCGAGAACGTAGGAGAGACGCTTCAGAGGACTCTTCATGAAGGCAACATCGGGAAAAAGGACATCTACCTGACGTGGGTTGTCTTGATTTATATGCAGGACGATTATAGGCGGAATAGCGACCCGACCCGTTGTCGGACATGGCACTGGAGTGATGGAGTGGGTATGAATGTAGAAGACGCGGGTGCCAACCGCCCAAGTCACGCAAACTTCCTCTTACTCAGATCACTATCCGTGCAAAGGTACATCATTGTTGCTCTCCGTCACTCTATCTATGTAAGTACACCTAAAACACCATTTTTCCATGCGTGTTCTTGCCTCGCATGGCATAATTTGCCCTTTTTCTATATGTCCGAAGTACCAATAAAAATTATTCCACTCGGGTTACATACCCCGGAAGGACCTCTGGCTCTGGTGAGTGTTCAAAACTGTGCGCTGAAGCACTTCATTATGTTTATGTTGCTATGATCAACCCATTTAAAGGCTAAAAAATAGCCTCAGCGCGAGCGTTGCTTGGAGAAGACTAGGATGGCTCGAACTCTGTCAATCGTGAAAGACTGGACCGTAAGTTCGGAAGACCTGACAAGACTGGCGGTTTCCTGCAGCCGGTGGCAGCATGTTAAGCAAAAAGGCTGTATCAATGTTGCTTACCTCCTACCGGGGCCTGATGCTCGCAGGTATTTTTATCTGACCTTCTGAAGCTTATAATCAGCATTAGTTAGCTTCCATTAGCCTTCAATGATTTCCTAGCGCATCTCTGAAGACGCCAAAAGTGGTCCATTCCCGAATCAACTTGAGCTTTATTTCCTCCGACTCTTCAGGCGCTGCTCAATCACAATGCTATCCCCTGAATTGCTCATGGACACTGCCATGACTACTGCTCGCGTTTGAGAGCTTGCTCGCATGGTATTTTTAACTCGCTGATGTTCATGGCAGATGGCAGTACTAGTAAACGGTCTTAACGGACCGTTGCCTGAATCTGCCAACACCCTTGGAACCAAACAACACGCGCCAGAAATCGCACCAACTTAGACTAACGACTCGGACGCGCGCTCATCTTCCCGTCTCTCATGTCATCGCACAGCTACGAAGTAGCCCTCTTCGGCGAATTTTTTTCTCAGGATCTCAAGGCTATCCTCAATAGGATAACTCTCCACAGCGAATCATCGCAGCCTTTTCAAAGCCGCGAAATTCTCTTCGATCCAGTGGACGCACAGGCCCAGCGCGACAGCGGCGTCGAACCCATTCTTCTGCGCGCGAAGAAGGAGATATCTGACCCAAAGGCTACATGGTCCGTTGCTAGTCCAGTCATCTTGTTTAGCTTCCTTTAGAATTGAAGCGCTAACGTCCTTCCTTACAGGGAACTATTCTCCTACTTGAAGCCAGAGTCAGTTCGTGTGCATCCAGAGGCTACCGTAAGACCATGGGCAACATGTCAAGTCACTGGTGATGCTTTGAGCTTTGCTGCTGGACTAGGATATTAGTGAGCTGCATTGTCAACAGTTTCCATGCCCGATAATTAACACAACGTTTTCTGTAGCCGCCGATCCCAGATTTACAAGCGTGGATACGCCTTCAGGCGGGGTTCACTCATTATCTTGATGTTTCAGCAAGAACAGGTAATAGTGTTATCTTCTCCAATTGCATGCTATTGGCTACTCAATTCAATTCCAACTTCCAAGGTTGATCCTAAAACGCAACTTCCCATTCCAGCCCACACAGACACGCTATGGGAAGTCGAAGTGAAGACAGCGCAGCCTATCCGCAATACGCAAGAAACTCCATTGAGTGCTGCAATCGAAGCTGTACTGGAGATACAACTACTCATGAAGGGACTGCTGGATTTGCGACGACAAGATGTCTGAAATGTCATCTAATGTCATTCTGCACCTGTGCCATCATCCCAATCTACAAGGTCCTCGTCATCCTCAAGCGCTATCTTTCTGCCACCCGCTGCTTTTAATAGTTCCAAAAGCACCGCTGGATCGATGTCTTTGTCATCATCATCACTCAGTCCATCTAAATCGACATCAACACCTTGCAGTTCAATGCCTTCTCCCTTCGTTTGACTTGCTGAAGTCCGTTCATCATCCTCATCGCTTCCGGCATATTCTCCAAGATTCATCAAAGCATTTGGTACTTCAGGTTGCTCGTCCTCATCGTCACTCCCATATCCACCAAGAAGCCCCCCAAGAATTGCTTTCCCAACCTTCGGATTCAGCTTTCTCCGTTTTGGAGCTCCCTCATCTTCACGCTGTTGCATGATGCCCTGGATGTCAACAATGGTGCCTGTGTACTCTTCCCAGACTTCAATTGTTGGATATTCCACAAATTCCATATGGCGCAAGACTGCATTAAGAGATTGACCTGGATCCAAAGAATAGCTGGCCTTTTTCAGCCGCATATTTCGCAATGTGATTGGATCAAGCTGGGCTGCCATGATGCATTGTGGGTTGGAGAATGCTTCTGGGTCTTCTGGAGCTGGGTAGACCATGTGTTTTACCCATTCTGGTAGCAGACTGTCTTTCTTCGAGCTGGTTTGATCATGTATATGAGACCGTAGAAGGGACATTACAGAGTTTGCAATGTTATTTCTATGGGTGATTAGTACGAAGGGCAGTTCAGCCGGTTGAGAGGAAGGAGCAAGGGGATCTTTCGGTTTATAGAACTTGAATTCAATTGTCAGTAATGCTGTTTGGTTTCTATTATGCACAAGGTGGTTAATGTACTGGTTTTTTGCTCTCTGCAAATAAAGACGTACTTGAAATCCCATGTTGATTGATTTGCCTTCCGCCTTTCCATCCCAACAGGTAACAGTTCCATATCAATATCTCGCATTTGTAGTTGTGTCTTCAAAATATCCCGTTTTGTCTTTCCTGCACCACTGTTTCCACCACCGCCTCTTCCTCTCGTTCCTCGCCCTCGCCCTCTTGCTCCTCCCCGGTTCTGCGCACTAACGTTCCCTGCCATATATCCTCCCTTCACGATCTCTGTGCCCCACTCGCCCACCTTCCGACCCAGATCCTCCAAAAACACATAATCATCCATCATCTTTCCCCAAGTGTATTGATTCATCGGCACGTATTCGACCTTGTTACGCTCGCCGGAGCACCCTGTCTTGGTCTTATGCGCGGACGAACAGGGCGCGGAGCAGGTGCGCATTGCGCAGCCCGGGCAGGTGTATTTCGCGCATTGATGCACGCACATTGCACACAATGGGGTTGAGGAGATTGAAGACGAGGCTTCTGGTTGCTCGGCATTATGCGCGTAAGTAGGTTGCGCTTCAGGTTTTAGTGTTGGATTTGGAGGAAGGGAAGGATGGAGACGTGCGGCCATTCAAAGCAGACTTTGTTGTAAAATATAATGTAGTAACAAAAAGAAGAGTGATGTTGTCAGGGTATGTACAGACTGGATGATAACAATGGAAGGGTGCGTTAGTATCGAGTCGAAGTTCAATTAAGGTTAAGACCTATTTTATCGCTGACGTAAACATTTGCGTTTGCGCGCTAAACGCGTGTTTCCCCTAACTTGACCGGAATACAGCCTTAATGTTCGCAACCCCAGCAAAGAATATTTCCACTTCACCATCAAGCAAGAACCGCCTCAAGAACCTTTTCAATAGCATCAATGCGGCGTACTCGGTTGGACCAGGGTTGAACGTTGAGCTCGGATGATGTACTCTACATTCGATGCTGGAGAAAATAAGATACTGTAACATGGACAATTGTTAAGGTTCGATCGATAGGATGTGCCATCGCTTTTAATAGTGAACATGTTTAAGACGACAGTGTATTCAATGGATTTCATTGAATCCGAAAGAGTTACAAACAGACAAAGATAAGGAAAGTCGGAAGCTATACAAGAAGCCATACATAATCTAAATACTTACGAAAAACATGCATGAGGTAGATCAAGGGCCTGATCTACAGATCATCCATACTAAAGTCGATTTCCACCTTCTCACCAGGCTTGAAGGCAGGGAGTCCTGGAACGAGAAAATGGTGAGCAGTTTCCAAAATTGCACGCCGCATCTGGACATACCAAGATATGGGCAACTCGCGCATCGGAATGCATCGCCGAGGAAGCAGCTTCCGCAACTGCTGGTAGCCTTTGGCGCGGCCTTAGCGGCCTTGATAAGTCGCTCCCTCTCTGCCTGATCCACTTCCATAGTCTCTCCATTCTGCGACCCGTCCAGAACCACCACCTTGCCATTCTTGCGCTCTTCCTCCTCAAGCTCCGCAAGCCCACACGAGCAGCCCTTGCATGCCTTCTTACGTCGTGGAGCGGTAGCGTTTGCCGGCTCACATGTGGGTATCGGACGGGCCTTGTCAGCTGGTGTCAGCAGCGACTCAGCATCGATCAAAGGTGTTGAGGGCGATGATGTGATTGCCCAGAGAGCTTGCTTTTTCGCGGAATCCGACTTTCGGTTCAGCTTCATCAGAGGAACTGAACCTGCAGGCCGATTTTTGAAGGACAAGGACGAGGACGGTGTGTATGAAGGCTTTTGAGCAATGATAGTTCCGCTCTCTTGGAGAGAAGACAGAATAGTGAATCCCGCAAGCGTGAGTTCGGAAGAGAGAGACTGGAAAGCAGACGGTAGATTGAGAACATGCAGGGTTCCCAACGGTGTCAAACCGGTTAAGAGCTGCCGTAGTAGCAGCGATAGCTTTGGCTGCAGTGATTCATAGTCGGAGGCACTCAGAACGACATGGATTGTGGCATAAGCTGAAGATCCCAAAAAGGTGGCTGCATTGTGCAAGAATTAGACGAGACCAGAGGCCACAAAGTATAGACCAGTACGCACCTTCGTCCACTATGCGATCCAACAGTTGCTTCTCCACGCTCCGTGTGGGCTCTAACTCGGAAACTAATGCCTGATACTTGCCATCCCCTGCGGTGGAGAGAGAGCCGATAACGAGTGCGGGGCCCTTGAGATGTGAGGGTTGAGATGGAGCGAAAGTGTTCTCTGAGGGGGAGTAAACGGCGGTAGGAGACATTGCGAGACAGGTGGCCTTTGGGAGAAGGGAGCAAAGCAAGTTCACAGGTTCCAGAGAAATTCCTGATCAGCTTAGAGGGCCACCACACGATGACGTCAGCATGCTGACAGATGACCCTTGGCACAAAACCAGACGAAGAGTGTATTTCGGCCGTACTTACACAATTAGGTATCCTACTAATCAGCACAGAGGGGAAAATGGTAGTTTACACACTAAACTGTACAATAAAAATCGAATAGTAAAACATCGAAGGCCATTACATCCCATTACATCGCAGTCGTGACAACCAGAAATCATGAATCATGTCTACAAATCCGTCATCGCTGAAAATCCTATCTATTGCTGCTGCTGCTGCATATCCCCTGGGTTAGTCTGTGGCGGCTGCATATGCGGTTGCGCCATGGCATGAATCATCTCGGGATTCATGTGCGGAGGTGGCATCAGGGCGCTTCGTACACGAATCAGCATCATCCTGTACCACTCCGGGTCGACACCAGCCTTCTCTTGCTCAGATGTAATTTGTTGAAGGTGGCCAATCTCCTTCAACCAAGCAAGACGCCAGTTCACATTGCCGTGCTCATCAACTTCTAAACCCTCATCAGGCGAGATAGGGACAGGAGGAATGGGACCTGGAATGGGAGGCGGAGGATACCGCATTCCGGGAATCATGGGAAAATTCGGGTCGAATGTCATGGGACTGTATCTAGCGGTTGTAGATATTAGTTTGCAGGGCAGGGAACGAGGGGGGTAAACTCACGGATAAGGAGGGTATGGTACAGGCTGAGGCTGTTGTGGCTGTTGTCTGGCAGTTCCTACTTCTTCGGCGGTGTGCATAGGCGGCGAGGCGACAAACTGGGTATGTTCTTCGTAACCTCCCTCCGATGGATGATAATCTGCATCAGGCTCTTCTGACGTGCGACTTTTCGACCCCTTGGTCTTCTTCTTGCGAATGCGGTGAACGCCGGTGCGAGGGTCTACATTCTCGTTGACTGTCCAATACGATCCCTTTCCGCGATCCGTAAGGGGACGTGGGACCTTTTCGAAGCACGGATTTAGAGATAGATTGTGTCGGACGGAGTTCTGGGAGTGAAAACGGGGGATGTCAGTACACTGTTTGGTTGAAAGGGTTTTGGAAAAATAAACTCTTAACAACAAACAGAACCAGTCAAATAACAACATCGCGTCGCGAGACGCGTTGTTGATTATGACGAATTCATTTAGAACGAAGTACTCAATTCGAAGTTTAAGTATTGCAAACTCGCTTACCTTCCATCCATTCGGCGCCGTTCGAAAATACGGAAACTGTGTAAATTAGGAGTTAGTCATTGTTGGACAAGAAGCTCATATGCCATTCACTCACTCTTGACTCAATTGCGTAGTAAATATCTTCTAGCAACAGCTTCTGATTTGGCGAACCTTTGATTGCGTAGCTACAAATATTGTAAGTAAAAAGTTTAACGAGGAAGTGAAGTGGGCGAAGAGTCCGTTACGACTCTTCCTACATACCGAATCAGGGTTGAATATGGATAGAAAGGTTTACTGCCCGGAGGGCCATCTCGAAGGGAGTCGAGGTTGATAGGCAGTCCACCAGTGAGGTCGCTTTCGGGAGGGTAGTAGTTACCAGCCATATCCTGGGTGGGGTCGGGCATCATAGCCTGCATGCCCTGCGGAGGTTGTTGAGACATGAGGACTTTGTTTGAACGAATATGAGAGCGATGTGCCCAGTTGGTGCTGTTTGTCTGTAGTTTGGCGGGGGGAAGATGGTGGTTGAAGGCAAGCAAACAAGCCACGAATCAACAAGCTTATGTCAGAGACGTGGGAATATGGTAAATCCACGCACGGACCCTCGGGGGGCCCTGTACTGGGGGGGCAGAATGGACGGCGCATGCTGGACAGCGTTTCTGCGGTCTGTGTCTGGACGGCGAGGCGGGGACGGAGGACGGGTGTGTTGGTGTGTCTGCAGCCCCCGGGTTCAACACCGTCATGACACAGTCCAAAGCAAGTCCACACACTGCGCACACACAAACAAAAACTCTCCCTCGCGTAACCCCTTTTCGGTCAGCATAAATCCAATCCCATCTCCTTTTTTCCCTCTTCCAATCCTCAGATAAAAGAACAGATCCGGCTTGGTTGCACCCAGAAATCATGTTTCTAGACCCTATCCAATGTGTTTTGAGCGGCGATTTTACAATCTACAACAGTTTTCATTTTTATCGCAGAACACGCCGTTTTCAAGACCCCCTTCTCGGAAGGTTTTCATTATCAAGCGGTTATAAGATTTAATTAAGCATACAACTACAACTACAAATTCACAATATTCTAGCGTCACACAAATCTATACACCTGGAAAAACCCATCGTAGGTATTCCGGCCACATGTCCTGCACAGCCGAGAGATGCGAGTTCTTCTCAATCTGAAGCACACTCGCTGTGCCGCCAAGGGCCCGTAACCGCGCATCCAGGGCGACCATGAATCCCAGCAATTTCTCATACCCATCGCGCGATCCCCAGGTCTCATGAAAGTCCTTGTACACCAATATCCGTATACCATCCATGGATAGCTTGACTCTGGTGCGTATATCAAGCCGGCCGGGATAATCCAACCACACTGTCAACGCTTCGAATAGCTCAAAAATCGACTCCATACGAGTCTCGGACGCGACTTCGGGGTTGGAATCCTCGGCGGACATTAACGACTTGACGACCTGCCAAATTTTCTGGATATCGGCAGCTGGGGCGACGTCCCGTCGAACAATCGATTTCAAGGACGCTAACAGTTGCAGCTGAACATCTGGAAGGCGCGTTACCAACTGAGAGGCAACTCAAATTAAATAACGACATACCTTCTGGAAGCCCCGTCATTTGGGTCTGCGTCGGCGACCATCCGTTGCTATAGTGCGTCTTGGACAAGGAGTTAATCAGTCGTATTTGGGATTCCCAATAAAAGGCCTTCAAGGACGGATGGAGCTCATGGTACTCGCGCAAGAAAGCGACAGTCGCGATCTCCTGCTTGATGTCGTCTGTGAGGTCTGCCGCATCCTTCAATGTGTTCGTGAATTCTTCAACAGCCTGCGAACGCGAGCGACCACACGTCTTCCTCACGACCTCGATGCCGACAGACAGAGAGAGCTGTTGGATGCAGTCAAAGGCAGACACTAAATGGTCCGCGATTTCATTGTACGTGGCGACCACCCAAACCAACGCCTGCGTGATATCGGCCGAATCTTTGACGTCAAGTGGCGTACCCCAAGAAACCGAAGTAGCATCGCGCAGCTCGCGCCAACGTATGTCGAATTCGGACCATGTCCAATGGTACGAAGAGTTGAATAACCGTGCAAACCTGGCCGAATTTTGATGCAAGTATATCCTAAGCCTGTGTGGTGTCAATCGTAGTATGAAGAGAACAAAGCGCAAGAAACCCAGGGATTGAGGAGATTTGAATGCGCATTGGGGTGTATGAAGGAGTTCGTTGCTTGAGAAAACATATTGAAGTGCAGGAAGGACAATGGTAGTGCCGAGGAATATCAAAACAGAGCCGATGAAGGTGGTGACTACTATGGCGACCGTCTTGTTCAACATCCACAGAAGCTCTGCTATGCCAATAAGGAAAAGAACGAACCCAGCTTGCAGTAATAACGGCAGCATTGCTATGATTCGGGGTATCTGCCAGAACAAGAGCCCTTCGTACCGCATTTGACGGAGAGCTAAACGGCCTTTTGATGACAAAGAAACCTCTCTCTGGTATTCCCGAAGCCATTGAGCAGAAATGATTCCAATTAGCACGGTGGTTAGGCCCAATGTAAGGCTAAGGAACCAATAAATATTGATTCGAACAGTTGGGCCTTGTGGTATTGAGTCCGACAACATGGAGAGGCTTTGAATACCTGTTGCAGGATTAAGTTGTATGTATATTAGAGACAGGATTTGGTCGCTGTAAGAGCTTGGATTTGGCTGAAGCCACTTGTATGATTCAATAGTGAATGCTGTCACCGAAGCAGAAAATAAACCAGCCTTCATACAGACATTTTTAGACGTGGGCATAGAGGATGAAATATTAAAAAATCTCACAAAGATCAACAAGTTTTCAACTTCGGCTTTCCAAGATGCACACATCTCCGCGTCATATTTAGATGCCAGTGTCCGACAATGCTCCCAAGGATCCTTGGTAAAAGGTCGATAGTTATACGGTTCGCCAGCTTTCCAAGGACGCAAATTCTTCGTAGTCAAAAATGACAGATGGTCGGAAAGAAATTTTGAATCAAGCATTGAAAAATTTGTAACTCACTTCACAAGTCGATGAACTCGCGTCTTTGCCTAGTATATCGTTATGGCTGAAATTTTCTCCTCGGGATGCTGAAGATGTCTGGATAAAGATATCAGTAAGTAGATATTGGCTTTCCACTGCAGAAAAAAAAAATACTTCACGCGAGCGCCTACCGATCGAGATCTTGCTTTGAGAGAGCGTATCTTCCTTGTCCGAGTCATCAGGTTGTTCAACTCGGATGCTAGGTATCTGGAAAGAATGCGCAAAGTTCAGTTGAATATGCAACACTTAGCCTGAAATTAAAAAAAATTATCAGACCTCTGAGGCGCCATTGCTCGATAATGTTGCTGATGAATTATGTCCCGATAGCACTTTCCTCAAATTTTGGGTCATTTTTTCCGAGTCACCCATGCTGGGCGAATAACTAGGGCTGATGGAGTCTGAAGGGCGAAGATGAGTAAACTTAATCAAATCGCAGCATTGAGCTAGTAATATTTAACAACAAGGACATGCTGTAGGCACGATGCGGGGCTTCTTTCAATATGGTAAAAAGCTGCAGTGTCTGCATGCCCACACCAGTCAGGTGTGCGAGTCTAATAGATTTACCCACACGAATCAGCCACCATCGATATAGGTGCAGCAAGAGCTCATGACTCTGTGAATGAGATTTCTATGCTTCAAAAAGATAGTTCACAGAATATTACTAACAATAGACATCGATTATCCTGCTGATCTGTAGAGATACTAAGCAAGAACACAAGGACCGGAGGCTTACTCTATCAGACGCTGTCACCAGACACTAAGCCATTGTTAGGAATTAAAGAGCACGAGATAAGCTTACCCATAAGCATATTCGACTTCGTCAACACTGGCACCTGCTGGGAACTCGCCGGAAGGAGGTTCACGTCCAAGATGAGTAGGCTCGATGTCGTCATCGTCAATAGCGCTTCCCTCGTCGCGGTCTAGTGCGAAAGGCAGTACAGGACGTAGACCTTGTCCGCTTCCACGGCGACCGCCTGCAGGAGATTTGGGTAGAGCGGCCATAGTTTTAGGACTCATATGCTGCGAACGATCGCGCCGCTTAGCATCAAACGTTTCCCTAAGAATCAATCGCCTTACCTCCCAATTATTGACATTTTCGTCGACGACCTCGTCTCTGTGTTCGAGACTTCTTTCATCTCCAAGGTCCTCAATGGTAACCACACTTTCACTGTCGCTGATCCCCTCTGTCATTTCTGACACGAAGTTGGGGAGCCTATGCCAAGCGGACGTGCCGCCGGTAAAGAGCGAGCTCTCAGATGGACCTTGTTCATCCGACCAGCCAAGATCTGAGAGATATTCCTCGTACTCTTCTTCAAAGGCAATATCTTCGGGGATGAAAGGAAGGAACAGGGTATGGTCGGGTGCTCGGGAGCGAACGGGGGGAAATACATCAGTGTCAACGACGTTGGGAGTTCCCAGAGGACGAATGAGGCTCGAGAGCGCCGGATCGGAGTGCAGTCCATCCATCTGGGACATACTTCCAGAACGCCTGTGCATAGGGCTCTGGTTCGCATTGGCCAGAGCACCATATCTCTTCGTGTTATCTGCGATGATGATGATGTTACCACTCAAACGGGGAGGAAGCATGTAATGGCGCACAAAATTTAACAAGATGACGCAGTGCTTGTTCCTGTGCCTGTTCGAAGATGTCAGCCCAAGACATAAGAAGTTTGAACAAAATGTCTTACTTGAGCCTCGCCAGCATCGTCGGGTTCTACACCTGCTAACCACTCATCCCTAAGGTCTGGACGGCAGTTCAGATATATTGACGTGATGACTTTCATATTTGCTTCAATGGGGATACGTCAATACAACGCAAGAGTGTCATAACACATTCCAATTACGCACATTGCCTCCACTTGCGTCCGCAGAAAGGAACTTGGCTTTTGATCAACTTCAGCACATGCAACTGCAACACCGGATGATTGACCCTCAGGACGCGCTTTAGAACCGCCTGGCACGTCATGAAAGTTAGCGATCGACCATCGTCCGAAAAAAAAAAAAAAATTAAGACGTACAGAGCTCTTATACTGCGCCAACATCCAAATCCGGTGCGAGCGCCCCTTGGACAACTTCTGCATGATCTTCGCGAAATTGATCGTCGAGAAAAAGTTACGCCATGAATATTCGGTAATGAGCTCAATCTCCTCTTCTCGCTTCTCGCCATTCGGCAAGGTCGTGACCCTGCGTATACTTTGCTTCGGCGCGCGATACATGTCATCTTCGGGGCGTATTGGTTGCGGGTTCTTAGAATAATTCATGAGACAGTACCGGAAAAAGCTGCAGAAATTGATGAAGGTCAGCTGGAACAGAGTACATACATAAATCGCATGAGCCCAACTTGTTTTCCGGAGAGTCGACTTTGGACACCACCGAATTTGTCACCTCCTGGAGTCCAAACATTTTAAGAATGAGAAGAAGACAGTTCGTGTCTAGTAGATGTTGGCCCAAATGGTGAAATTTCATTATATCTATATTCGCATTATAAACTTTTTTCCTCTGTTAAAGCATAACGAAATGGCTTACGAGAAACTTTGAACCACTTCAAGACCAACAATAAAATCGCTGAAACGGCCTTGGACGTAATCTCTCGGTGGCGAGTGACGTCGATGTCGTCCAATGTTGGCGGCATGGAAGGCGCCTGTTCTTGGGCTAAATTGATCACTTCGTTTAGAAAAAAAATTCCGTGTACAATTAGGAAAACACTGACGCGACATGCCAGTTGGAGGGAATACCGACGAGGTAGAAGACTGAGGTCCTTGCATGTTTGTATTCGAACTAGCCGAGACCGTAGCCAGGAGGAGTTTGAGAAGAATGAGAACCCAGCCTGAGAGAACTGGTAGAATTGCACTCTGCCATGATTATTAGTATGACTAAAACTTATCATTGAAAAAAAGGGCATTTGCTCACATAAATTTGCTCCACGCGCTTCAGTCGCATGAGGTCCTCTTTCCGCTCTTTTGCCCGTCGTTTGTCGCTGCTAGTCTGCGCTTTCTCCAGAGCTTCCGTCGCTTCGTCGATCATTCTGTCCAACAGAGCCAAGTCAGGTAGCGGCTCCACCGAATCAGATTCCTAACACGGCCCGTCAATAGAGAACAGCCACCACGCGTAATAAAAGTTGAAAATGCTACTCACATCCGCAATATACGTAGACGACTTGAACTCTGCCTCCGTCCCCGGCATCCGCTCCAGCCCACTCTCCGCCGTCATACAATCTTCCCTTGTCCGCCACATCTGCGCCAGGGCTAGACTGATATACATATGTTTGTTGTACAGCTTATCCGCCTCATCAATCGCAAACGGAACCAGCCTCGCGTCCTTCCCAAACTGGTTCTTTGAGAACGGGAACAAGAAAGGGCGTGTCTGATCCGTTTGGTACTGCTGCTTCTTGGGCTTGGGTGAAGGCGGCGGTGGCGAAGGTGCAGGTGTCGCTGGCTGTGGGCGGAAGCTTTGTTGAGGGGCTTGTTGGAATTGTTGCGGGTATATCCCCTGTCCAGAACCAGAGCCCCCAGGGAGCATCCCTTCGTATTCGTCATGATGGTAGTGATGGCGCACGGGAATAGGAGCGTATGCTTTTGCCAGACGGTTAGTGAGGACGGAGGGGTTTATGGAGCGCGCAATGGGGGCGTGTATAAGCGAGGGCGCCGGTTGAGGAGGAGGAGTGAATGTTGGATATTTGACGGAAGTTTCGCTCCGGAAGGTGTCGATGTCGATTGGAGAGGATTTGATTTTGTCCGCTGTGTTTTTGAGCATAAGGAAGTAATATGTAAACGATGGTTTTCTTGAACTTACTGTTTTCATTTGTAGGTGGCAGCCCAGCCAGCTCGCGAGCAAGTTTCTTGACACGGGCATGATCGCGCACACCACCCCAACACGTCAATAATGATTTCCATAGCACAAGAAGTAACTGATAACAAAAGTCAACGACTGTTGCAGAAGCTGTGGGTCAAATACTGACCTTCTTAATAGGATATCCCTTCGCAGTTTTATCACGCAGCGTAGCGACAATGTTAAACAGATAGACCGGGAGCGGCGGATCCAGACTCACTTGAGAATCATAGTTCATTCAGTCGTCGTTCTTTACGAGGAAAGATATACTCACTCAATTCGTCCGCAAAGTCGTCATGACCTTTGAACACTTCGATGAGGTGGTAAAGCATTCCAAGGTATATTGAGACTTCGGTCAACACTTCATCAATGAGGTCGGACTTGTCTTGTAAGGAAATGTGCAAATGAGCAGCTTGCTGATCAGAAATATTGCTGTCGTTCATTGAGATTGAGACAATGGCATCAACTGCATGGATCGAGATAGTCGGCGACGAATAGCCTACCATAATAAGTCGTGTTTACGGCCAGCGATCTTGAGCGCTTCGACGATCCCACTAATGCCGTTTGCATTTCTGACGACTTTACAGTTTTCGAAGATCCAGTGCAGTTGATGTTCTGGCGAGACGGTTTCTCCAAATGTTCCTGATCAGGATGTCAGTGGAGCCTTGGTAAAATGGTAGACGGCGAGACCTTGCAGAACATAAAATAAACAACGTGCGTTCGTGAAGCGAATCTCTGTATCGCGATGCTCAAGGCTTTCTAGTAGATGCTCCACATGGGCACGTCGTTTCGCCAGAGAAGCCTTAGTCCACTCCCCTATATTTATTGTGAGCACAAAAACTATCCATCAGCAAAGTGACATGCCATCGTGAAATGAATTCTCCCAAGCTTTCATGTTCTCGCCAACTTGAGGAATCTCAATGTAAGAGTAAAATTCGTCGATTTCGTTCATGACTGTATCCTCGTCGTCATATTTGAAATCAAAGAGAGATTGCTACGTGTACATGGATGTTGACGACTCTCGTTTAGCAGAGTTACAAGTATAACTAACCTTGGGCTTTTGTACAGTTCCGACCATTGCTTTCAGCTGGCCAAGAGTGATTGAGTCCGCTGGAGACGCTTGGTTGAGATTGCCATTGTTATCTTGCAGCATTGACAAGGTATTCATGACGGCTCTTGGCTGTGCGTGAGGACAGTCGAACGAGAATGTTCGCGGACACTGACTGATGCAAGTTGTGGTATTTTGGCACGGTGAACTCTGGGGCAGCCATATTAATATTGGCGTATGTGATTTCGTCACGCTCGTATGTAGTCACGGGACGACGTAATTTAGCAACCCGAATATTGCACGCGGGCGTACATATGTGTGTGCTAATGTGGCACGGCGCGACAGGGCATGTGGAGAACGGTTTCCGGACAAACAATGGGATTCGAAATAAGTATGGATTTGAGAGAGACTCCTGATCTGGCTGAAGATATGTTCCGGATGGATTCCCGGATGCCTTTGATAAGGCCGCGCATGGGAATCGATGAAAAAAAGGAGGGGCTGAGGTGTCGGTGCCGGCTGCGGATGTCGCATGATGTTACGTAAGAGAAGTATATAAGGGGCGTGGTGAATATTTTCCGGCATCTCCCAACACCAGGCGGATCGACCCCCCATCGTCAGGCTTTATTCTTCTCTGGCGACGGGCGTCCTCTACCAGCTCACCACCACTGTCTCCAAAAGGCACGCCTTCGCTGTGCGTCTGCCATCTCCCCTCTTCACGACAGCTCTTACGACCTCCCGCTCTCTTCCCCGCTCCCCGCCGCACGAGGAGCACAAAGCGAGACTGCCAACGCACACCCGCTGTGTTGCTGGTCAGCGCCCTCTCCCAGATCTGCAGATGCCAGTTCCCGTTCCTCGTACCGTCAAGTCGCAAGCGCACCCCGTCATCAAGCCCTATAATCGTGTGCGAGGTCACACTCTCTCATCCACCATCATCCTCGGCTCCCAACTCCCGTCCGCAGCGCCATTCGCCTCTTCTGCATCTCAGGAAGAGTGGCTCGGCTTGTTCCCTTCCTGGAGGAGGAATCAGCACCAGCACCAGCGCTTGCCGGGCGGAGACCCCGCCGTGCAGGATTTTTACAAAGGGTTGACCGCCGCGGACAACGCGTCGGTCATTAAAGGGGCTCACGCTGAAGCGTGTCTCCCGCCCACGTTTAATACCCTGCAAGTCCATCAGAGCCGCGCTTATCCCTGCGGGCCACCGTCGGGCCACGCCCAAGCGGACTATAAAACCCAGCACGCTTCATCCGTTCAGGATCAAGTGCACTTGGATAGTACCATGCAGTGGGGCGTTGACCTCCTCGTGGGCCCCGAAGGCAACGATGCCATGCCCGCACATCGTGCACATCGTGGCATCGCCGCCTCTTCGGCCCACATGGCTTCTGATTCAGCAACTCTCAACAATCGATCGTACCAAGGAGGATTCACTCCCATCTTTGAAGATCAATCGCCTGGCTCAGCAAGCGGCCCAGATAATGATTCCAGTCCTCTGGAACCCATGACGCCTTTTGGCGATTTCGTTGACCGCGCAGTCGCAGACGCTGATTCCTATCCCGGCATTTCACGTCAGTATGCGGAGCAATCGGCTTTGGCCGATTATTACCAGGTCAAACAGGTCAACGTGGAAGTCTATCAAGCTCCGCCTGCCTTCCCAACACTAGCTGATCCACCGCAACAGCCTGCTGCTGATACTATCACACCTAGTTCTTCTGTTGGGTACAAGACGCTTACGGAGCCTCTGTCCGAATGGGTTGCTGGTTATGTCTGGAAAATTTGCACCACTGGGTTTAATTTACCTCCTCTGTTCGCGCAGCCGTCGTAAGCTTGCATTTTGTCTTTCTACAATTTTTTTTCACTAATTCATTCTATGTAATAGGATGAATGAAGGGCCGTACCATCTTTCGGCTCCCAATGGCCTTGCCCCTTCGATCCACTCCCTCCTGCTCTCCACTCTGTTGCAACCTTCTGCCGTCTTCTTAGCGCTTTGGTACCTCGTCAGGCTTCCTATCTATTTTGGCGCAGCTCCGCTTGGCGCTGAGTTCGTCAAAGAGCGAGCATTTAGGGGTGCCCTCTTAGGAGACGGGTATCCCGGGTTCGAGGCTGATTCATCGGCAACAAGCCATGCTTTTCGCCTTGTAGTCCTCGGATGTATGCTTGCCAACAAATGGCTAGATGACCATACCTTTAGCAACAAGACTTGGTGCGTGGAGTCATTCATTGAATTTTACGACATCATGATGCTGATTCACCTTTCAAACTTTTTCGCAGGCACTCCATCTCAAACATTCCGGTACAGTCATTAAACAGGCTTGAAGCACTGGCGCTCGACATCTTCTCGTATGATCTTTCGATTTCTACTCAACAGTGGTCGCAATGGCTTGCCCACGTCATGTCTTACCACACGTCGCTTGCGTCGCCCACATATCCACAACCGATATCACGGCCTTCTTCAAACCCACATTCCATTGTGCGCCGTGCAATCGAAGAGATAATTAAAGTGCCATCCGTCTACAAACCGGGTTCTCCTCTCCCACAACCTGTCTTTATTGGTCTGGAAGAGAGGCTGCGGGCAAATGAGGAAAAGGAAAACGCCATGGATATCTTGGAAATCAATCTCGACGAAGATGGTCCTCTCCGGGAAGAATATCTACCCAAACGTCGGGCGAACAAACTGGGATCGCATACACGCAATGGAACCGGAATGAGTCAACAGCCAACTGCGGGAAAATGGGGTCTCCAAGACATCCCCGCGATCAAAGCTCTGCCTCCGCCGGCTAAATGGAGTCCTGCGGGTGATGAACCTATTCTTAGGGATAGGAATCGCGTAAGCGGTCAGTACGTCGCCGTCCAAGCCCCTTCACACACCATTTCCGCCTATCCTGCGAGCTATCATGCAAGTGAACTCGCCTACAATAATCAGAACTGGAACCCGTCCAGTGGCTACATCCCGCCAAATACTAATGGTGCCAAAACGAATGTCATGGTGCATGACTTCACGTCAATATTCCAAATGGGACCTTCTGCTTACAACCCCTTCGGCCCGATTTCAACGTTTGCTATACCTCATTCGCGTTCGCAGTCACTCTCGTACGATAACGACAATATGCGCAACCATACGCGTTCATATTCCCAGTCGCACTTTGAGTACAAGAATAGTGATCTTCGCCTGATGTCAAACGAGCAGATTGCTTTCGCCCCGTTTGCGGATGTCTCAAGCAATTGGGCGGACACCAGCGATGTGTACATGTCGGCGCACATTCATATCCCAGCTGTTGGAATGCAACCCACCTGGTAGACCCACTGCTTGTTGTGAAGCATGCCTGTCTCAGTTGACACATACAACGAAGTTTATTTCATCCCTATTTCCCTATCTCTCTTGTCCGTGGCTCGTTTCTCCTAGATTCCATCTCATCGTCATCATCATCGAACCTACACTACGCTCGACCAGCAACCCGACTACGTACGCCTTTCCAAGTAGGTCGTGGGTTATTTCCGTTTTTATCCGTCTCCGTTACGCGCATGTACTATTTTTTTCTTCTTTTCCTTTCTCTCTTCTTCCACTGTGAATACGGGCTTTCATCTGCTGCTGTCATTCTCCATGTCACTTATAACGCTTTCTGGCCTCCACATCCATGTCCCTTAGGGCACATAGGGTCGCCGCCATTTCCAGCCATCTCATAACATCCCATCCCATACCTACAAACCTCGTCGCCTCTATTCGGAACATTACCTTTACCACCCTCACTGTCGCTACCGTGCTTTCCCGGATCGACAACATCGCCCCACCCTCTTCACCCCGTCCTTGTTCCGCGATCCCTTTCAGAGAGAGAGAGAAGAGGCTTTGCCATTGCAGTTTGCCGCCTCCTCCGCTTGGAATCATTCTTTGTTTCTCCAATTTTACCGGACTCCGTCGTATTTTTTTATTCGAGCCTTGTCTGCAGCACAAAGTGGCGTGCGCTTGTCGATACTTGCCCATCACCCATCGGTCTCTATCTTGACCCTACTTGACATGTATCTCTTTACCTTGTTCATCTGTCCCTGCGACTGCCGTCTTCTCTCCGATTGTCTCCGGTATTTAACCACCTACCTACGCACACTAATCACCGTCACTGCCCTCCGTCTTATCGTTGGGCGTTGGCATATTTTTTACGACTTCGTTTCTTTACGTCTTCATATTTTTTCTGTTCCCCTATTCCTCCATTTTCTCTGCAGCCAGCCCACTCATTCGCCCAACGAAGGGCGTAGGAGTCTTACAAGACTCACGAAAAGCACAAAAACATTATTGGGCCCTTTCGACTTCTGCGCTTCATCTGTTTTCCCTCTATTACATCGCGCGTGTTCGTGTTGTTATCGAACTCCCGCTTACGTCCCACCTACCTTTCGCCCTCGAGCCCCCTCTTATAACATCTCTTCCGTACCATACTGCCTTCCCACCTTTCTTGTATCCGTCACCCTTTCCCCTTCAGATTCGCCGTGTGTGTTCCCTCTTTTCGTAGGCACATAGTTACGCAAATTTGGTTCATATAGTTGCAATTTGTATCCTGCTCTCGATACACTATGTGCATACAATACATGCTTTACGCCCACGACCTACGAACTTTCGTTGACCCAGGCTATCTTGTGTATTGATCCAAACTCAATCTCGTACATAGGCAGCACCTGAGTATTTCGAGTCAGCACCATCAATTGGGAGGCTTCGTGTTACCATGTGTGAAACAGGCATCAAACAATGGGGTGCTTGAAACGGCTAAGAGTACATCTATTGTTGCGAGGGATCTTTATATATATAACTAAGTACTATGTACACTGATTTATTGTTTCTACAAGGGCGAAGAAGCCAAGATACTAAATGCGAACAACAATGAAAGGAACCTAGAACAAAAGAGTATGAGTAAACCTCATTTGCAATCTATAGAAGAAAACACACCTCGACATCCTCGTCATTCTCGTCGGACACCATGACCTCCACGATCAGATAAGTGACATGAGGTGGGATGGCTTTCTTGCTGACATGTTCAACCAGAGTGCTGAACTTCATGCTAAGTCTCTCATCACTCTAGGTTTCGAAAATGATGAGGATAGTGTAGGCGTATGATGGCAGTACGAACCTTCTTCTTTCCAATCCATGGGTTCCAGAGCATGCTGACGCCTTGACTAACCATCGTGATGCTAAGCTTGTGGTTTTCCTCGAAGTGAGTGATAATCTCCTTTAACGTTGGGTCGTTCTTGAACTCGAAACGATCCCAGAGGGTCCACTCAGTGTCTCCATACTTGGATTTTGGTGCAGCGATGGGCTCAGAGAATCCGAAGAATGGCAAAGCCAGGTTAACGAAACCATTCTTGAAATCTTCGAGCTTCTTCTTTCCACTGATGATCTGTTTGATATGTAGTTAGCATACAATAATATTCGTGTCGAATTATGTAAGTGAAACACCTTGTAGAGCTCTAAGCAAACCAGGCCAGTAACAAGGGATGTCGTGGTTGCGATAGCAGGGATGATCTTTCCTGCAATCTGCTTCGTTGTATGCCTGTCTGCAGGTGTGATGCTGTAATTCATGGCACGGAGGTTGGAAGCCGCGGTGATAAAGTCAATATGATGGTTGGTATCATCATCCTTCTCAAATTCACAAGGGTTCAAACGATATCCAGCCAAAGAAGATGGTGAAGGAAGTTTGGAAACCAGCTCATCGGCATCTTCATCTGGAAAACGTATAGTCAGAAATGGACGCAAGGTGAGGGTGCGCGAAGACAGTTACCTCCCCCCGCCTGCTGGACAGGCTCATTGTCATTAATCTGAACTTTTACACCGCTCTTGGGGGTATATTCGGGAACGATCACGGAATCTGCTATCTTGCGGAAGAGCGCAGCGTTGGTGTCGCCACGAAGGCCATAGTTGAAGGCGTGCAGATTCGCTGCCGCAATGATGTATTGAAGGTGAGTAGACTTGAAGAAAATTAGTTCGACCTTCTCACACTCGGATAAGAGACTCGAAACACTCACATCGTTTGAGTTGAAGATAAGAGGATCGGGAGCCCTCTTAGGTCCACTCCAGAAGGGTTGTCCGCTGCTGGTGACAGCATCTTTGGGCAAGCTGAACAAAAGTTGGCGTATATCGTTGTTGTAGTCTCGCTCGAATTGAAGACGAGCCCAAACGATACACTCTTCAAACGTCAAAGGCTTGTTTGTAACTAAGAACGACACGATTTGTTCAATCTGCTCTTTCTGTTGTCCTGAATATTTCAGAGTGCTCTCAAGGTAATTCGGTTCAGAGAGATATGCGTTGGCTGCTTGTGCAGGCTTGACGAACAATGAATCGAATTGGGTTCGGCTCCACTATGGCAGAGAGTCAGAGGTGCCTGGAAGATAAATAATATGAACAAAGAATCTAACCTCGATTGTGTGATTGATGGCGTTTGGGAAATTCTTAATGGTGCATGATGGGGTCTCCTTTTCAGGAGGATCTTGCGAAGATGCATACGATTCAGTCAAGTCAGGAATAATAACCTGGGTATTTCCTTTGGTTCCAAGAGTACCAGACTCAAGGAGAGGTTTCCTATAGAAGACGCATCGTTGATCCATGTACAAGCCTTCCCACCAATATTAGAGAATTGGACGAAAAAGGTGGGCGAGGGTGCACGTACGAGCTTTGATGTTGTCCAACGCGTTTGTGACCCCATCGATTCCAGCGAAAAATGCTTCATCATAAATGTCTGTTGCATAGTCAATGAGATATGGTCTCAAAATAATAAGAAAGATGCGAACTTTCTGTCGCAGGTCCAACAGGTTCCTGCTTGGCGAGAATCTTGCCGCTCAGGTCAGGATTCATTTCCGCTACAGCGGCAGCAGCGACCTCAGCCTTGAATTTGCCTAAGTCCTTAGGCCGGAAAAGGAATTGACGGTTAAGGTTGCTCTTCTCGATCGTATCCAAATCCGTGACATGGATGACTCCTTCAGGGCCTGAGCCTACACCCATCATACTCCAGTTTTTCAACATCTCGCAACCAATAGCACCCGAGCCTACAAGAAATTGGCGATGATTGGCGATTTTTTGCTGGAAGGCCTTTCCGAACACTGCGATCTGCTTGTCGTACCTGGAGCCGATAGGTTGAGTATCGGCTTCGGAGGGCAAATCATCAGGCAGAGATTCCAAGGAATCAAAGTACATGTGTTGGAATGTTGGGTGGAATTTAGCAGAGCATGCTTTGAGAACTTCTTGAGCAACAAAGCCTCCCGTTACCGCGTTCATTGGTGATAGATCTCCTGTGGCTTGGTAAGACATTTCCTTCAAAACCTTCTCGTCAGCGTCAGCGTCCAGTTTCTTCGCCAATGCAACAACTTCAGCGGCATCTTCCTCATTCCTTGGTCTTGGGGATCGATTGTGGATTGATTCAAATTCAGAGATGGCCTGGAATCCAACATGAAGTATAGCTGGCCGGTCAAATTTAGCAAAGTCCGTGATGAACAGTTCGGGACTCTTCAGGGATTCCCTAAGAGGTTTCTGGGAACAGTATTAGATGTTACATTTCAAGGGAGAAAGCGATGCGTACAAAGTCTAGAATCTTCGGCATCTTGACTTGGGTGAAAATTCCTCCGGTCTTGTATTCACTCAGATTCGAGGTATCGCCAATGGAAAATGTATAAGGTCCTTTCACCGTAATCTTGCGGGGTTCACAGCCATTCAACTCAGTCATTCCTTGGACTTCAGAGAATGTTACAAAGTCTCCGTCTTCAAGGCCATGTCGTGTCTCATCAAGGCAGGTCACAACACCTTCATTATCCTGGAGAGGGTTAGTATAACAAATGTCTATTTCTAGTCAGAACGAACCTTGTCGACAGAAACAATCATGCCTGTAAGAGGTTGCTCTCCGGTTGGGTCAACGCAAGTAAATTTGGAACCGAAGTCGTTGAAAGCAGAGCTGTGAAACTGATGTCAATCATGTGAGCGAAAGAAGCGCGCGAAGATACCCACCCAAAAAGACCCCTAGTTTCTGCGGTAATGAAGTGGACTCCATGCTCGTGAGTCCAGTCATTGATTTCTAATTGCTTCCTGTATGAAGCGCCGCACAGAACAACGATCTGCAAATCCTTTACGTTACAAAAAACCGCCACCAAGTAGAGTTTATTTTAACTTACATGGAAGCCTTTGATAAGATCGACTGTAATTTCATCGCCTGGCTTTCCTCCAAGGTCGCGAACAGGAACGTAGGCATTTAATTCCGCTAGGCGAGGCAAAGTAGCAGCAGCTCGCGTCTTTCCAATATCTTCGGCTCGCAAAAAGAACTGGAACGTATTGAGTCAAGCTAAAGAAAACCGTAAATGTTATGACATACCTGTGAGCTGAGATCTTGGAGAGTCACAGGAGAGGTATCGAAGATAGTGACGGATTTAACACCAGCGAGAACGACGTTTTTTGCTAAAAAGACAGGTTAAGACTGCACATGGCTTGAAAGAAAAATCGGCTGACCAACTTCCACGCCGAGGCCCTGCAAACCGACGATCAGGACATTAGACGCCGCCATCTTCTTCATGGCTAAAGTAGGGTCAATACAAGTTGCGGGACAGTGAAATTCATAATCGAGTACCTTCATGTCCTAGTACATAGCTAGATTAAAGTATCAGAAAAACGATTACGCTTTGGTAGATGAAAATGTAGCTCACAGTTGACGCGAGTAGAGACCTTCATCGATAGCCGTCTCATCGATGTCCATCTTATTGGCTAGGCTAGACGAATCGGCCATGATTTCGATCGAGATTGGAAGTTGTGGGTGTTGGTCGTGTGTTAGAGGGACTGATCAATTAGTGGTAGTGTACAGAAGGAGAGAGCTGTGGCTTGGAACCTCGGGCGCGATGCAAGTAATATCTAGTCACATGGCCTTGACGGATTGATAAGCCGATTATCTTGCCCCGAGTCCTCGGCGAGCAATAATTCACAGCACAATGCGCTAAAATATTGTCTCGTCACATTCCCGTGAATTTTAAAATTTAACCTCAATGTGACGGAAATGTGGCGGCCGAAAAAGTTTCATTTGGATATTCTGATCAAATTCAGAATGCCGTGAATTGAGCCCAAAAGTACTGGGAATTTACATCGCCTTTCTCCTTTGAATTACCCCTACATTATCGTGAGTACATTTTCATGAAGCTCAATAGCTTTTATTTATAGATAAATTCTACTCTCTAAAATCGTGTGGTACATCCCTGAACATGACTTTAGTGAGGCGGCAACTCGTTGGAGGAGTGGGCACCCCGTGCAGCTCGAAAGGTGGGTTTGGTTTTCATCACCATCATCTCGCCATTCCCAGTTGACTGACCTCTAGCTCGTTCTTTTCATCTCCATTTACCTGTGAGGCGGCAACTTGTTTGAGGAGCGGACACCGTGACTTCGGGTATTTCGAAATGCGGGTTCGGTTTTTGTCATTTTGGGTCCCACCATTCCTAGTCAAGTGTCCTCTCGCCCATTGTCCTCACTCACATTTGCCGCCTGGTCCTTTGGAGAGCATAGATCAAGATTCACGCTCAATGGTGTCATCGCTCCCGCGCTCCCCGACAAAGGAGGACAACATGTATTATGATGTGGGTGCGTTTCAGAACTCGAATATATTCGACATCGTTATCTAATGTCTTCGCATAGCGTCTCCGTTGACCATTTCTGGCCACATGCTGGTGATGTCCGATTCGTGATGGAGTTCGGGGGACACTTCTTGTCTGTCTATCAACCATCGCGAACAACGTAGGACACTGATGTCGGTTGGATGTCGGGCAGGTTGGGTCGACGGAACGAGGCGCGTCCGTCGCTATGAAGGGGATCTTCATTTGACATTTGATAGTGAGGTCCTCGTCACTCATGCCTGCCACGCACGAATCACACCAGAAATGGACTTTAGGCCCGTCAAAGTACGGAGTTATTGGCGAGTTGAACTGACTTCTACTGGCTGCCGATTACTTTGCAACGGTCTATCCAAGGTGCGTTTCTCTTTTTGTTTCATCGTCGTTGTATTCACATGAGCTAATCAAACATTGGTTCCCAGTCATTCGCCTCTCAGAGGAGTGCAAATCGACTTCCAATTCTTGGCCTTCGCCAGACATTGAGTACATTGTGCGGAGGTCACTGGCTCACCAGTTCTGTGAGTCGCAAGTTTGTGTTTAGCATTTGACCATTGAAACTAATAACATCCCCTCATGCAGTGTTGACCCGTTGAACTGGAATAGGTGCAAACGACGCGAATCGAGGGCATCGACTTCTTATTTGGACAAATTTATGATCTTCTATGGCGTATCATATCAGTCCCTTTGTTGCGCTTTCACCTCTAGCTGCAGACCGCAGAATATATACAATTTTTCGTGCCATTTATCACGATCTGAGCGCCCCATGTCTACCATGTCTACAGTGATGATATATATATAGAATGCCTGGAAATGACCCCTGTCAAATTATCGTAACATCTTATCGTACAATTCTCGTCAAATGGACGCAAAATTTCAAGAATTGGACCGAAATGTGAAAATAGCTATATTTACGTCAAATGTTCGTCATATTCACGGAAATTTTTATAATGTTGCCAAATTCTTACTTAACAATAGGCCGGATTTTTACATAAAATTAGCGCACAAGGCGGACAACAAGCGGAGTCGAGGTTTTGGTGATGCGAGATGTCTGGAACTCGGCGTCGAGTCCAGCCAGCGAATCGTACGCCGCGGTTGGGGGACGGCGATCAAGGAGGTTCGTAATATTAGAGTCCACTTGAGTTCCCTGTACTATCATCGACCCACACAATCGGCCGGGACCTACCTTTCGCCCGCCTCAAATATCTCGTCGTGTACCAATCCAATTCACCTGAAATTTGACAGAGGATGTCTAGGAGGTGTAATGAACACACTCCAAGTAGTTTTAGGGCAGTGGATGAACCCTTCGAAGAGCTCGAAAAATCAGTGGCTGTGTCTTTGACGGGAGCGGGCGAAAGGTGAGTCCGGCCGATGTGTGGGTCGATGATAGTATGCTAAATCAAAAATTTCCGTCTATCGTTATAAATTTAACTATAAGTTACTCGACTTATAACACATCAGTCGGGATGACTAAGATCTGTCATGCTGTTGTTCTCTGGCTCAAAACTGCAATATCTGAAGTAACCGCGTGTAAGGGTGTCTCAGAAAAAAAGGGCAGTGCAAATAATTCTTGACTGATTAGAATTACTAAAGTACTTAAAACTGAAAATTGATCGCAGCTTCAATTAGCAATAGATATTTGGCATTCTCATCGTGTTCTGCTGAGCCGGTGCCGAAACCGCAGAGCAGAATAAATGTATATCCCATCAGCCTATGCCTAAAGCACTTGTGATAGATTTGATTTGCAAAATAATTTAACTAAAAGGATGAAGGAATCCCTTATTTTCGGTAGAACTAATATGAATATAAGTAGACAGTCATCCATCCAGCATATAACGGAACTTACATTCCGACGGAAGTTGAACCACAATGACAAACATCCTCTGTCGAAACTGCTTCGGAAACCACTGCGATGAAAATTAATTTAATGTCAAAACGACGGCTTATATAACAACTCCATACCGTTTATGGGAGAATTCCCATTCACGATTGACAATCCTGAAGGCAATATCTTCATATGGAGGACCTGCGCTGAAATGTAACAGGACAGTTTCGTCATTTCCCGGCTCCTTAACAATTTTGTAGGTGGGAGCTTTGGATTTGTCGATGAGATCAGGATAAAATATGTTAAACTGCACATATGAGTTGAGCGACACGACGAAGATGGAGTGGAAAAGGCCAAACCTTATACCCTTGAACAACTTTTGGAGGAGGGTTGTCGGTGCTACAAGATATTGAGACGACGATGCTCTGATCCAAATGACTTTCACTTACTCGTAATGAGTTTGATTGTACTTGTTCCATTCGTAACCAGTATGGACGCGGTTGAAATACCTTGGTTTGCGGGGCCGATATTTATCTTCCCAGTTATATGTTGTGGGATTAGTGATGTTCTCTTCCAAATTGAATAGTTCCTCCTCTTCATCTAAATCTTTCTCTGCTTCGGCTCTGTACAGAGCCTCCGATGCAAGGTCAGCGCCGCTTGCGGCTTCTTCACTGGGTACTTCAACAGTGGCGGGTTGTGCGACTTTAGGAACAAAGCGAGATGCAGCCACAGCCCTCCGTTGTTCGAACTGTGAATAATAAATAAGAGACTGCACAAGATGAATGAATTTCCCACACGCACAAGCACTCTGCGATCTTCCTTCTCAAGTATGATATCGATGTCCCGTTCGTCAGAAGAGAGTCTGGTGATATCAATTAATGGCGGGCTCATAGAACGATCATATGGCTCCATGTCTTCCGTAGGCACAACTTCCTCCGGTACTGTTACGTCCACGACTACATCTGGGGCCGCTCTTCTGGACGCAGTCCTTGCCACGCCTGCCATAAGCTCTTCTTGCGCTTGTATAGCTTCGTCGCGTTGGCGTTTCCTGAGCTGCTCGAGCCTATTGCGGACGACCACTTCATGGAGACTCTTCAGTTTCGCCTAAGAAAGAAACTAGGTCAGATACGGTGGATAAAAAAAGTCAAGGCAAGTACTTACTTTAGCCTTCCATACCAGCAACTTCTTAAGCAAGCCTTCCCAATAGTCAGTATCTAAAGGTTCTCCACTTGTAAGTTTCTCTTGAATGCGCCGCTGAAGAGAGCTGAGGTCTTCGTAAGTCTTTCCGGAGAGTAAGGCTGCAATATCAGCTTCTACTGCTGCTGTGGCCGCCTGCCCAATTCTCTCATTCGATTCGATTCGGTCCAAGCGGTCTTTGCATACAACCATCATGTTCTGTACATAGCGGTCAGTCAGACGAAGTTTAGATAGTCGGAACGTTAACGTACTGTCCAGAAATCAAGGTTCACGTCAGAGGTTTCCAATGTCAGATATCGTTCAATATCGTCATGTAGTTCATGCGTTTGAGCAGTCGACAAACTCTGTCGCGAATATGAGGTGTTGTGCAGGAGACTATCTTCATTGAAGAACTCACATCGAATATATTGTACGGTTCGTCCAAATCAATTTCGAGACCAGCATCCTCGTCTTCTTCGTCTTTATCTTTCTCGTCGTCGTCTGCAGGCACCTTGACATACTTTAAGTTCAAAGCCAAAAAGTCGATTGCCTTTGCACGCTTCTCCTTGATACGAATGGCGGCTCTCCTGCGTTCTTGTTCCAATTGAAAGTCTCCATCCTTGGATAGCCATTCTGACATCTGTGCCGACTCCTGAAGCCTGGCCATCTTTAACTCTTCCTCTTCACGGAGTCTGGCTTCCACCTCTCGTTCAGCGCGTCGTCGGTTCAAGCGCTCGAGCTCTTCTTTGGCCTCCTGTCTTCGTATTGCATCTTTGCGTTGCGCTTCTGCAATTGTAAGTCCTTTCTTGCGTTCCATTTCATTCTTCTTGTGCCAACTAAATTGCTGGCCTAGATTGACGTCATGAAATGGATTGTCTGTAGCACTGTAGATGCTGAGCTCGGCAACACGACGAGCCTCCTCTTCTTCCCTTAGACGCTTCTTCTCTGCCTTCCTAGCTCTTCGCTCTTCCGACTTGTCTCGTTTTCGCCTGGTAGCTTATTGTCAGCATTTAGGACAAATCACCTTGTGTTAACTTACTTTTTCTCCTTGCGCTCGCCACCATCTCTACTTCGACTTCGGTCACGCTTGCGATGATGCGAGTCTTCGTCTCTATCCTTATCCCTAGTTAGGCTCCGACTGCGATTTCTCCTTGACGTACGAGCGTCGTCTTTTGCTCGTTTACTCTCGTGACGAGAACGTGAATCTCGTTCATCGCGTCGTTCGTCCTCATCATATCTCCTGCGCGGGGAAGGGGAACGTGTGTGTCTTCCCATAATCTATAAACGGTCGGTATCAACGGTGACACTGATATCGAAGAGGAAGTTTCCTGCGCGTCAGGCAGATGTGCGTAAAGAACGTCAGAAGTATCGCTTACACCATATTTGGCAACAACACTGTTAAACAAATAGCTGGTTGCTAAATCGGGCGACTTGTAATGCACAGATGCTGATCACGAAGGTATTGCAGTCACCTCCTTGCCTCCGTGCACAGGTCTTCCCCTTGTGTCTGTCTGTCATCTCTTTCACCCAAAAATTCGTAAAATAAGTGCTGGACATCATCAGGAACAATGCTATTGCCGCGACGAACCAGCCTTAAATCATCCGCGTCGTCTTGGACCTTTCGTCAAACAGGCCCTCGTACCAGGACACTTCGCACCCAACCCCGCAACGACATCCACGATCACAGTGAAGACCAGCCATACACTCCTCTGAGATCTAGCATCGCTACCCCGCGCGAGGTATGTTGAGTATTCCGCCGTTAGCTCTAAATATCGTCGACGTTAACGACAGTGGGGTGACTAGCTCGTTGAATACCTTAACCAGTTCGTTGTGGGACAAGAGCAGGCGAAGAAGGTGCTTTCCGTGGCGTGAGTCTGACTTGCAATAAATCTGTCTCCCGACATTGATGGGGGCTGCAGTGTGTTCAATCATTACAATCGAGTTAGGGCGAACATCGCTTCCACTGAACAGGATGAATATGAAAGTTTTCATGAACCACCTCCTGATAATTCAGGTATTCTATTGGCCAACTGCATTTTGAAAAATATTAATGGTTCCACTCTCGGACTTGTAGAGCTTCCAGGAGTTGCAGCTGCTCGATTGCGGCCTTTACGCAAGAGGGTCACTCCTATGATGTCTTTGCGGAGTCGAGAAAAATTGCCTCTATTCGAGAAGAGCAATGTTCTAGTTCTGTGTGTGCTCATTTGTAAAATTTTGTGCATCCCGACTGATGAATACTCAGAGGTCCGACAGGATCTGGTAAGAGATAAGGTTTCCTTTCTCAATCATGAATCCAGGGTTGAAACGGTTGCAGGAAAGACGCTACTGGCTCGGACGCTTGCCAAAGTGTTAGATGTTCCTTTCTCCATCAGCGATGCTACATCATTTACTCAAGTGAGAATTATTGTTGGTTAACACTGTTGATACTTATGCTTCTGCAGGCAGGCTGTAGGTGTCAGTTTGCTCTCTCTTTTCGTAGCTAACAAAATAAATTTTAGACGTTGGTGAGGATGTAGACATGGCTATACAGAGACTGGTGTGCCAACATTTTTATTTTCGCAAATGTCATAATTTATATGCTGCAGGTGCAAGCAGCGAATTGGGACCCAATACGAGCCAGGCAAGCTCTAACCTGTTAGCCACCATGAAAATAAAATAAAAACTTATCGACAGTACTGGAATCGTTTACATTGATGAGATTGATAAAATCGCACGTCGTTCTAGTTCTGGATCGGAGGGTTCAAGGGATGTTGGGGGGGAAGGTGTACAACAGGCATTACTACGAATGCTGGAAGGCTCAGTGGTAACGGTCCAAGCAAAAGGAGGAGGTGCGATAGACACCCCTCCTCCAACAGATCCAACAACGCGAGGGGGACAACGTGTACCGCACATTGCCAGCGCTCGTAAGTTGAGTTTCATTGACAAATTCTGACAGTCCATGCCTAAATCTCAATGACCTTCAGCGAAACCTGATGTATACCATATTGATACCTCCAACGTTCTTTTCATTCTAAGCGGTGCCTTCGTTGGATTAGAAAACATCGTCAAGCAAAGGATCGCCAAAGGGGTCAGTCAGCTTATGGATTATAATTATATACATTCATCAACTAAAATACGTCGCAAATTTTGTAGTCTATTGGATTTACTGCAACGCTAGCTTCCGATTCAACGCTGCCATTCTTTACATCCAATCGCAAGGTTCCTCATAACCCTCTTGATCTCGTCGAAACGTCAGGTATTGATCCTGTTGTAAATCCGGAATCATGTTCACTGACGGAGAGCTTTAGATCTGGTTAAGTATGGGTATGCCCAACTCTGATGCAGGCGTCTCTGATAGATTTATTGACCGCTTTGTTCTCTAAGGTTCATTCCAGAATTTATCGGTCGACTTCCTTCAATCACATCTCTGGCTCCATTGACCATCCCAGACCTTCGACAAATATTGACAGAAGTCAAAGGCTCTCTAGTCTCTCAATATACTTCACTGTTTGGATATTCTGGTATCGAAATTCGTTTTACAAGTGCCGCGATCGATGAGATCTGCAAGAAAGCATTTGATCGTGGGGGCGGCGCGCGAGGACTGCGAGGAATAATGGTGCGTTATAAGTGGTCGTTATTTGCCCGGCAGCACTAAATGGTACCTCAGGAAAAACTTCTTCTGGACCCAATGTATGAGGCACCGTGAGCAAACTTTTCCATGTAAATTGTCCTTCCCATAAACTGACCATGACGTATATTTTTCGATCTCTTTTTATTTAGAGGTTCGGTGAGGACACGAAATTTGAAAATTAGCACAGCGAATCATAAATTGATCATTTCTCTTCAAGGCTATTTCACATGTCCTTATTACGGCTGATACTGTCAATGGTATATCACCGCCTGTGTATTGGAGAAGGGGTCAAGGCATGCTGTTCTGGCAAACATGGGCCAAAGAAGAGGAATTGTATTCCCAGAACAAGGTTTAGACAAGCCATCTTAGATTTATACCCAAGTAGTGGTATCTCACCTTTAAAGAACTGGATTCCATCTGACACAATGCACACATATACTGTCCCTTGATGTATGGAGGCAACAAACCTGCCACCCATTATGTTTTTTTCTTGCAGGCAACAGGCAACAGGCAACAGGCCCAAAAATATGTGTTACAGTTCCTTGAATCGGCAACAGCGGCACCGGTGCTTTGTGTGCCCTAATGCTTTACGCAGCCAAACTGGAGGAAAATCGAAAATTCATAAAATGTTTTGTCCCGGTAGAGGCAACGAACCCTCCATTATCCGTTACGGTTGCCTCTCTACATCAAGGGACAGTATAATAGTCACGTTGTAATGTATTGGTCAATATTCAACTCTGCAACAGCTCCGGCGGGAAAATTCTACTGGCGGGACCATAGGACGGATGAACAACGTTTACAGAAATTTTTGACACTTCTTTGTATTGTATCAGAATGTGAGATTCGAAATGGGAATATGAATTGGTATGGCAGGAGAGAGAAAAGAGTCGAGAATCGAAAGGATCTCCTTACTCCTTCTCTTTAGGAGTTTCTGTTTCCTCTGCTTTGGGCTCGTCCTCCTTTTCGGTAGCCTCTTCCTTCTTCTCTTCCTCCTCTTCCTCCTTCACCTCAGTTTCAGCAGGCTTGGCTTCGGATTCGCCATGGATCAAGGCGAGGTTCTTCTTCTGGCCATCTTCGAATGCGGCCTTGAAAAGAGCGGCATCTATATGTAGAACATCGGTTATCAGATACAAAAAATTAAAGCAATGATTACTCACTCTCTGGGTTGGCAAAACGGATAGCCAAGGTCTCTGAAGTGGGGGGAGTTTCCGAGTAATCGGCAGCGACTTTCCAGACCCAACTCCTGTCAGATCCAACGTTTGGTTGCAATCGCATGTCTCCGGAGACTAGAGAAGATATTAGCGAGATGGCATAATAACATCTGCATAGCGTAACACACTAATGTGGTTTGCGCAAACTTTCAAAGTCTTGTCGCGTCTCATGACCAGCCTGACTTTCTTGGTTTCCTTATGGGAGAGGAGGCGGACATCTCCAGTTCCGCGTTCTTTCCACTCGGTAGAGTCTCCGTCGAATCGGAATAATTTGGCACGCCTACAACGGCAAGATCGCAAGTTGGTTAGTGCGATATATCACGATGGTGTTGATTAGAAGGACGCACATCTTGAAAAGAACGTCTTCATCTTCCTCGTGCGTTTTCGTGTCGACCTGTTCTGTGAGTCTGATTACGGGCTCGAAGTGAACGTCGACTTCCTCTTCCTAGATAAAATAGGTGATTAGAGGATGGATAAAAGGTGTGAAGGATCACGCGAGTCGCAGACAGATCGGAGAAAAATAGAGAAGAATACGCACCCTAGGGACAAGTGCGGATGTGTTTTCAGACATGGTGAGTAGACGATGGTGGAATTGGTTGAGGTCGATGTACAAGGGCGGTTGAGATCGAAAATCCTGGCAAGTGGCGTCTGATAGGCGTGGACCCCGTGACTCGTCTGCCATGACCACTTCAAATGACAATGTGTCGTGGACGTCCGCTCTCTAAAACCTTTCAAACGGCCACCATGCCCCGTCTCTATACCCCTTCGCTTCTCTTCGCATGTCTTTCTCTTCTTATCCTAATTCCCTCCATCGCAACTGCTCATCTAATTGAAGTCTCCGCTGGCAAGAAGGAATGTTTCTTCGAAGATCTGCACGTACACGACAAGGTCTGCTATTCGCTCCCTAGCCAATTACACCCTCTGATTTATTGGCGAACACAGATGACTGTAACCTATCAGGTCGGAGAAGGTGGCCACCTTGACATAGATTTTTGGGTACCGCGATATTCTCCCTAGGTTGAACTGCACCGCTCACTGAAGGGTTCCAGCTGTCGGATCCCACAGGCGCTGTGCTTGGCAAGCAAATAAGACAATCGACGGGCCAACTAGCTATCACTGCTGAGAAGGATGGACGCCATGAATATTGCTTCTCAAACCAAATGAGTGCAATTGCGGACAAGATGGTCAGGTGTGTATCATCGCCCATTCTCAGCTTTATGTGCAGCCTAATATTCGACTTAGCTTCAATGTGCACGGCGTCATATATGTCTCTGGAGATGGTCGGAGTATTCTTATCTATTCTACATGGTGAAAACTGACAAGGCTTCTCTAGATATTGTCGCCCCTATTGAACGCGAAATTAGACAGCTGGCTTCAGGATTGCAGTCGGTAAAGGACGAGCAAGAGTACATTGTGGTGAGGGAAAGGGCGCATAGAAATACCGCCGAATCAACAAACTCTCGTGTAAAGTGGTGGTCGGTACTCCAGGCTGCCGTGCTATTCTCTGTCGTAGCCTGGCAGGTATATTACTTAAAGGTGAGTATCTAACTTGTAACTACTGCTGCATATATGCTCATGTATGACTCCAGTCGTTTTTCGAAGTGAAGCGTGTAATCTAGTTGATATATTATTGAACATTTTATGACTTTCTTCCGTGGGTGATGTTCCGGCAATGTTCCTCGATGCCCTAGAACATACAGTGAAATATTTGATTGATCGCGGAATTATAGATTTTAGATAATACAGCTTAGAACATCTGATGGGTATAAACAACATAGGTGGTACAGAACATTCTTGCATAGCTAAAAAAAATTAGGTTTGGGGGTTGTGAACAGATACGAAAAATGTCATGAAGAAGGAACTTATTAATGATCAATGAGAACAAATACACAAGTACACAAAACACCTACCCAGGTAGAATGTTTTTTTTTCAAATACATCAAATAAAAAGAACAAACCAGATTTAACGCCAGGTAGGCCTGTAGGACTTGCCAGCAGCACTCAGATCTCCGCTGGTGTTGGCATCGAAAATGGCAGATAGATTAGCCACACTAGCTGAGGATCCAGCAGATTTGACCTTCAACGACCCAGTGTTGACAGCTCGAGTCAAAGACAACCTTTTCGGCCGTTTCCCTGGACTAGTTGATATGAGCACCCGGCGGACACTACCTCCCTTCGGGAGATCATCCGGCAAAGGTGGTACTGGCGGAATTACGCTCGACCGCCGCCTTGTTTTCTCATTTCGAACAGGGCCAATATTGGAGCGCCGTCTTCCGATGGTTTTGCTCGTTGAGGCAGAAAGGCTAGCCTTTCCAGTTGAAGGTGCACGTCTGCCGGGTGAGCCAGGAGTACGGTCATGCACTTTGGGGATATGCAAGTTATTATCACTACCACTGGAATCGTCGTTGGAGCCCATGCGGTTCATGTTCATATCAGAAAGTGGTTGTCCACGACTTTCCGTCTCGTCATCTTCTCTAAGGCTTGCAAGAGAGGAACTTTTTGATTTGGATTTCAAGAACGTTGGATCCAGGCGACTTGCCCTTGGTCGCCTTGAGGTCCGAAATGGTGTCGACGAGTTCGAAAGATTGGAGGGTCCCGAAGCAGATGCAGACTGGAAGCTCACGCTCATGCTATCATCCGTACGTTCATTGTCATCTTCCCAATCACTCTCTGACCCGAGGGCAGATGCTGGTCGCGAAAGAGGAGATGGAGCTCGTAACGAAGGTTTAGAAGAGCTGGGTATAATGTCCGACGCGGGACTCGCGGGAATAACTTGGACGACAACAGCGGGAGCGGACGCCCTGCCACCGTCGTCAATGCTTCCTTGGCCTGCCTCGTCCCGCCATTGGACATTTTTGACGGTTTTGACAGCCTTCTTTTCTCTCTCAGGAGCTCGGCGATATGGCTGCGAGGCGAGACTGGACCTCAATGATTTTCGCGGTGATTTGTGAGAACGGCGAGGAGGCGACGCTGAGATTGAAGTGTTATCATAGACAGACAAGCGACGAGAGCCACTGAGCCTCGTCATCCCTTGTTGGAGGACAGCCGGGCCAGAGCTAACGCGCTTCATGAAAGTTGTCCCGTAATTCTGGAAGGTGTCAAATACAGACAGTTCAATGTGCTCCTTGACGATGTAGGACTCAGTTGAATGTCCTAGAAGTTGTTTGAAGGTGTCGTCGTTCTTTACACGCATATTCTCCAACATCTTTGCGATATTTAGGGCCGTAACTGCTCGTCCGTCTTCAGTGTCTGGTGGATTTCTCAGTGCATGTGCGGCTTCTCCAACCAACACAGTACACCTTCCCAACATCCCGACAAGCCTGACCATAACATCTGCCATATCTGTAACGGCTTCCCGCATAGCTTCGCCTTCATTCTCTGCTTTGAGTTTCTCGATCGTAGCCTTGCGCAATGATGTCTCAAGCTTAACGATTTCATGACTGACTTCATCGAGCCTTTCAGACTTGCGCTCCGAGACGGCTCGCATTGTAGCGTCAAACATGGCGTTCGAATTCGAGGAGCGTTGCAGACGAATATTCAATGCTGAACCATGCTGAACCACCTCTTCTTCAGGACCTGCCAGGGCTTTGAGGAGCGCAATTTCCGCCTGAGATGCGCTTGAACTATCCGTCGAATCTATCTGAGCAAGACGGGCTCGGATTGCATCGAGTTTGACTTTTGCGATCGTAAGCTTGCCAGAACAGATCGCCCCATCAACGATTGACGATTTTGTTTGTTCCATTTTGGCCTGAACGTCCTTCCTAGCTCTATCAACCTCCGCCTTCGCTTCTGCTTTTTTGCGAGCTTGGACGTCCTGCTCCGAGGTACGTTTCCCGGACAGTTTAGCTTTTAGCTCGGTTATCTCGAGATTGAGTCTGTTGATAGCCTCGACATAACGTCCAACATGACGGTCAACATTGACGACATTTCTGGTGACGACTTTCGTCTTTATCTTTGTCGCACGCTCCGCATAAACGAGTGTATTGTGGGTGTCATCGAAATGGTTTGAGGTTGGTGCAATACAGACAATCATGACTGTCTTGCAATTGCCACCCAATGAAAATTTGAGCAACCGCGTAAGCTTGCTGTTTCGGTAGGGAACATGACGTATCGCACCACCGCTTTCGCAGAGGGCATTGATGCAATTTCCGAGAGCCAGAAGCGACTTGTTAATATTGGCACCCTCTACCATTCGTTGACCCATGTTGGTAGTCGCAGCGGCACGTTCACTTCCGGCAAGATCGATGATAGAAAGTGTAGCCATCGTCCTTTGTTCAGTGATAGCGGCCGTTCGAGGTGCTTGCGTGACATGGACTTGCAGGACGGCGTGAGATCGAGAGCTGGTTTCATTGGCGTGGGTTGGACTCTGAGTTCGTCTGAGATTTCCTTGCAGCACAATTTCTTTGACTTCTTCAGCCGTTTTTGGCTTCATTTCGACGAGACCAACCACTTTGACCGTCTTGTCCTCCCGAATGGACAGACCTCCGCGCTGAGTTGCCAACCCAGGTTCAGCCAATAAATCACGGATCTCCTCGTTGTAAATTTCCAGAAAGGTAACCATAACTTCCACATTCCATTCCTCTGAGCGGTCCTGAATCCGTTGAAATAAGTCGGCCATGGTCAAGTAGATGATTCCGGGGTCGACATCGGTTCCGCTAATTGTATGAGTTTTACCGCACCCTGTAGCCTGAAGATTGATGTACCGTTGATTTGAGAGCAGTAAACATTGTATTTACGTGTGTACTCACCCCATATGCAAACACTGTTGCGTTGTACCCATCTAGGAGACCTTGTAGGAGTGGTTGCGAAGTAGCTTCGTACACGTCTTGTTGCCGCGCTTCATGTCCAAAAACGCGATCGAACATAAAACGCCTGTCTTTGTAACGTTTAGTTCCCGGAGGCATAAATCCACGCTCCATAAATGCCTTCGCCCTATCTTTCTCGTCAGGATCGAACGTCAGGATTCGGTCGTCCACAATTTGGACGACGTCGCGTAAAGTGGCCGTGTTCACAACCTTTGCGGGGGTAGAAAGTGTGCCTTCTCCTCTAATAGATGTATCAAAGCACGGCTCTGGAAGACGCGCTGCCTCCCATGATGTCGGAGGTCGCACTCGAACTGTAGCTGTGTCAGTCATCTGGAGGGCGGAGGACAAAGGCAAGTTTGAAAGCACCTGCGACGGTAATGGAGCCAGCGGCAACCATAATGTAAACTTGTCAGAGCGTTCAAAATATAAAGGTGCACAATAAAGAAAGGGTTGGCGGTGTCGTCGTGGAAGAAGGAGGAGCTGAGTTGATTCCGACTCACGTCGCAACCCAAATTCGTAAAACTGAACCATCAGCGTGTTCTTGTCACGTGCTCGCGACTCACGACTACGATCTTATCTCTTTCCTTTTGTGATTAACCACTGTAATTTTCGTTCAAGTTCAAGTTAGGCGGCACCTCTTCCTCACCTGTCCTTTGGGCACCAAGATGTCTATCTCTATCTCTTCGCCCGCAGACTTTCATGTCCATCTCCGACAGGGATCTATTTCAGAGCTCATTACGCCTCATGTCCGTAAAGGAGGTTTTGATCTTGCATATGTTATGGTGCGCCTGTCGCGCTTCGACTTTGCGGTTCCGTTCTGAAAGCTGAATTCCGCACAAAGCCAAATTTGAAACCTCCGATTACTAACACGGAGCAAGCCCTAAAATATAAGGCAGATCTGGAGAGAATCGATCCTAGTGTCCAATATCTCATGACCTTGTACCTCTCTTCCGATCTTACTCCCGAAGAAATCAGGAAGGCAAAGAAAGCTGGTATCGTCGGTGTGTTCGCATCCTGCGATATAACTGTGTGTTCTGCTAAACTCATTTAAATAGGTGTGAAGTCGTACCCTCGTGGTGTAACAACAAATTCCGATGGGGGTATCGAATCGTATGAGACATACTATACCATCTTCGAAGCCATGCAAGAAGTGGACATGGTCCTCAACCTTCACGGAGAAGTCCCATCGGACGCCGACGCAGTGGGTCCTTTCATCCCATTATCATATTCAATTCTGATGATTTCTTAGAACATCCATGTCCTTAATGCTGAACCAAGCTTTTTACCCCACCTTTTTAAAATCCACGCAGCATTCCCTTCCCTCCGTATTGTTCTAGAACATGCAACAACCAGAGCAGCAGTAGAGGCTGTCAAAAAATGTGGTCCTACTGTCGCTTGTTCCATCACAGCGCATCACCTAGCACTCATTGTCGACGACTGGGCGGGTCAGTCGTGGAATTTCTGCAAGCCCGTCGCCAAATTTCCCGACGACCGACGCGCACTCCAAGAGGTAGTAAGAGAAGGTCAGCACTATCCTACATCTACTGCATTTACTACTAAACAGATCCGTAGGACACCCTCGTTTTTTCCTGGGTTCTGATTCGGCACCACACCCACCTCACACTAAATATACCAGCACGCCTATGCATGCCTGCGCTGCAGGTGTTTATACTTCTCCTATCCTTCTTCCTTTGGTAGCACATCTTTTGGAATCTTTCGGTGCTCTGGATAAACTGGAAGGATTTGTTAGCGGAAATGGACGGGCTTTTTACAATTACCCCATTTCGGCCCAAAAGCATGTAAAGGCTCTAGTAACATTACGGAGGACGTCGCCAGCGAAGTTGGTTGATGAAAAGTATGTACTGGGAAACGACAGTTTGGTTCCCTTTTGGGCAGGAAAGGAGATTGGGTGGGAGATTGTGGAGGAGAACTGAAGCAACTTTCTCGAACGTCTTTGATTGAGTTTTGGACGGCTTAATTCGAACAGTTCTGATACTGACTATAAGTATATATATCATAATTTATATACTTCATTGGATTGGTATCCCATTTTACCAAGTATACCAGCAACTGTCCCTTGAGAAAGGTTGCGGCCGTAGGGCCCAGCAATGGCATCTATCATGCTTGGAAAATGTCAAAAATTGCGATAGGGGGATGGGGGGAAATAGACAAAAAGACTCACGGTTCCGGTCCGCACACGAGGAACATGATCCGGGACTTGGTTTCTTCTTGGGAAGAGATCGTGCTCGATGATTTTGCCCACCATGATTTGGGTTGCTCTTCAGAACCATGGAGACATTGTTTTATGCTTGCCTCTGATATTCTTCCGGTATTAATTGATTCGTTTGGTACATGAGCATTTGACCCATCCGACTCGTCCACGAAAATGTGCAGCCTGAATTTATCCGGGTTCTGAGATGCAAACTCCACCATGGGTTCTATGATCACAGGCGGAGGGAGCTCGGCGAGAATTCGCGAGGAATGGAGAAGAGTAAATCGTGTCTTGGAGGAAGGTGACTTTGAGATAACGTTGTTGAATAGCTGAACAAACGGCGTAACACCTGTTCCGCCTGATATCTGTGATTCTGTCAGGATATAATCATGAATCTGGAAGACACATTTACCATCACAACCTCATCCCATAAATCTTCCTTCCAAGACCAGGTTGTTAGCGGGCCTCGAACTTCAATTCTCTCTCCAGCAGATTTGGAATGCAACCAGCGTCCAACTTC
The DNA here is from genome assembly GCA_015484465.1 of Pholiota conissans. Classification (NCBI taxonomy): domain Eukaryota; kingdom Fungi; phylum Basidiomycota; class Agaricomycetes; order Agaricales; family Strophariaceae; genus Pholiota; species Pholiota conissans. Next base: position 68,606 of record MU155313.1, read on the forward strand.
ACCCTTAGGGTATTTTTTGATCCAAAATAGCATGTCGCCATTGTCGTCTACGCCATTCAATGGCGTATATGCCCTTTCGACTTGAATGTCGTCGTCCTTGATATATACAGACCATATTGACGCATCATCCGCGCTTTTAAGGTGTCGGAGATGGGGAGGAGCAACAATTTTGAGAAGCTTAGTATCAGGTCCTGAAGTTTCTGTAGAGGCCAGTCTGGTTGGCACATATTGTGATGGAGATACTTTGGGAGGCGGGAGAAGAGGACGTATGACATTGGGATCTTCAAGAAAGAAGTAGATAGAGAATCCGGCCGCAAATGCAGTTGCTATCCTCACAATTCGCCCCCGTATCGGTTCTCCGGGTTGATAGAGAGGAAAATGTTCATGGGAAGGTGGAGGCAGCTCGGGATGAGGGGGTGATTCGAATAGAGGATGCGTTGCACGGGATTTGAGAGTCTTTTTGGTGCTCTTCCAGGCTCTGAGAGAAGGAGAACATGGACGACCAGAGGACCTTGCAAGAGCCCGCCACATCTAATTTTCTATGAAGTTAAAGCAGGTTCGCGGGCCGTGAAATCACCTAAGGCTCCCACGTTAGCCTGTTTAGTAACGGGCATGATCGCATCAGTTCAAACCTGTTACTAAACAGGGTTTTACCCAAATTCTCTTACCCGTGGAGATTGGGCTCAATATCAATTAGACTTGGCCATTTCCCGTCGCTGTTGCCCGCGCATCACGTGTGTGCTTAACGCGTCGCGCGACGTGTACGCGTTGGAACAGAGAATGGCCTATACCTCAGGCTATTCTCCTCTGCTCCTCTCGTAAATTAGCATATAGTTGTATAGGGTGTATTTAAGTATATATATGGCTTTGATTATGGGAAATACCTAGTATTATTTCCCAAAAAAGCGGAGTTCTGTGTAGGGAGAGGAGGAGAACCGGTG
>MU155314.1:0-68097 GCA_015484465.1 Pholiota conissans
CTTGTGATAATTCAAGTCAGATGAATTGGTTGAGGCTTCTCTAGGGTGAGATGAGTGAAACTGAATGACATTACGCCCAAAATGAGGTCGAGGTAAGAGCAAGCGTCGCATTGCGGGGACAGGACAGTGGAACCCTACGTTAGGGCTCGCGCTGCGGAGTTTCTTTCTCTTTCACGCGCGGGCGCGGAGTGTCAACCTTTATGCAACCAGCTGTAAACTGCTTTATAAAAGACATTGCTGGATGATTTCTCCAACACCGGCGAGATTGCATGGTAACTTGCGACGTTTGGACCACAATATTCTGGCTTAAAGCTCCCAAATTAGACATTCGCTGCTCTAGGGTTAAGTAGCATCTATGGAGAAAGGCATCTTGAAGTGGGAAACCAGGCAGGAGGAAAGGTTGGTTCATCGCCGGCAGAGAGCTGCCAAGCCTAGTCATCAAATACAGGATCAAAATTAGACGAAATCGAGCGGCAATTATTTATTAAAAGCACTGGGCATAAAGGGAGACGCGCGAGGAGGTCGAAGACAGCTTTTACATGTTTATTTTCAGACAGATGTACAGTACTCGCTTTCGAGAAGGTCTATGCCATACGATATTCCAGATAGCACAAGGTCAACATAGACTTGTTTCAACAAGGATATGATGGTTTAGTTACCATATATATGTGGTAGGTCTAGAACCGATGCTATTGCCCGGGGTCCTCCTGTGAAACTTCTGTGGGAAGTTGGAGGAAGCTTAGTCATCATCATTTTGTCTTTGGCTGCGAGCCTTCCCCAGAAATAAGCGACCTTCTGGTTTGCTTCTTGCAAGTAACCATAATGCTTTCAACAAACGGAAGTAAAGATCAACCACGTAAGTCTCAACTATAATCTCCTTGAACGAACAAAGTCAAACATTTTCCAAACAGTTGAAATGGCCGCAACAATTGCTGAGGCTCCTAGAGGAAAGCAGGGCGACTTGGCTATGATTTCGAATGCAGAGGCGCTCACAATCAATGGCGGAACATTTATCCAAGTCATGGGCAATTTCCACCTCGAAGAAACATTATCCATCTGTGGAAACATGACGCCTAACAAGACTTTCCCTATTGCAAGAATTGAAGGGGAGACCCGCCCGCTGGTAGATATTGGCACAACCAGTACTGCTCACGGCATTCAAGCTGGGATTCAAGGAGGCTACATTGTTCATGGAGACTTTCATCAACATATACATCAATGCAACCACCGTTGTCGCCGTCATCGATCCAAAAATATTCCGCAACTGGTTGGACAACGCACGGTCCTATTCGTGCTTCTGATAATCATACCTTCAGCTTCATCTAACAGTTGCCAAATTCATTTTCAGACGTGAGTTGCGCCCATTGTTGAAAAGCTATATTTTATATTCATCATACACATCCACGCTCACATATTTGTTCAATGTCCTGCAGGGCATTGCGCCTATCATGTTTTTGAGCGCCATTTTATTCGACAAGTATAACATCCCTCTCTTTAAATCCGGAATTATATTTCTTTACTCATGGCAACTCATTCACCTGCTGTAAATATTTATGATCTATGATGAATGACTATAGGATTACGCTTCGCAGGGCCGCGACGAGTGCAGCAGAGCCCACTACCACACTTACAAATTCATTCATAGCATTTAAAAAGACTTTGGAAGCTTACTATAATTACATTTAAAGTTAGCGATCTAATTACATCTAGTCGCTCATTTTCCAAGCAGGTTGTCATAAATTCACGGTGGATTTGAATAAACGGAGGCGGCAGGTAACCTAAAGCAAGGTCAGTAAAAGCGGTAACAGTAGCGTTTCATACTCACTATCCGAAAAATTGTGTTCAATTTCACAAGCGTCATTTAGACAGGCCAAAAGTGATACTTTTGGAGGTTCGCCCCGCAGAGTCGACAATATATAAGCTGTTTTTTCAGCAAAAGAATTTCTGTCTCGCTTTGCACAGTTGCAAGGAATGACGAAGTCGGCGAGCCCGAAATTGTCTTGAAGGCATTGAACAGTCGATAGTGCCGACGTTAAGAAGATCTTTCGAGTGAATAAAAAGGCTGCGAGGACTTGATAAATATCGGATGTTGCGTTTAACCAGCGACCTCGCCATTGCTATAGCGGCAGGGAAAGGAGGTCAATTATTGGCGATTTCTAAGTATAAGAAGGGTAGACGTACACGCTAACGACGCCTCCTCCTCCTACGTATTCCGCAGGACCAGTATATATCATCTTGATATAACATGAAATACACACCAAGAATGCCACCTGGAGTGCATATGGCTATTCAGGATCTCACAATGATGGGTTATGTTCATCAACACTATTTAGAGCTTAACTGATCAACGAAGCGGTAGATGTATAGATTGTGGGGGACAGGGATCTCCGCAACTTCGACACTGCCATCAGAGAACACATGCAGCAATGCAAGATGTCCTTTGACCTGCTAGATCGAAACTAAGGGCTCGGGAGTGGTCTTCGAGCCGATCTTGAACTGGGTAGGCGGGGTGTATCGAGGAGGGAGTGCGTCTTGTTCACTTCCTGGCGCATCATAAGCGTGCGGGGCAAGGGGTCTGTCCTCACAGCCCTAGACACAGACTGCCGCTAGATTTCTACTGCCAACGCTAACGTTCATAAATGGCGTAAACGTCATATACGCCAAACAACCTAACTCACCATGGTCTAAGATTCCTCTTCGCCAGGAACTTGTAGACATGCTAGGAAATGATTTGTATAGTTTGGAAAAAAACTTTGTGAAGACCCTGCAGGTGCCTGTAATGACACACATCGCATAGAACAAAGATATAGGATACAAGACGCATATACAAGACGAGGAACACAAAATGAAGGGGTATTAGTACTGGTACACAGAGATGGGTTTTGAAAAATTTAGCCACCACCACAGCCTCCGCCGCCTCCGCCTCCTCCACATCCACCCCCGCCCCCACATCCACCACCACCACCACCACCACCGCAGCCGGCTCCGCTTCCCCCACCGCATCCACCGCCTAAATCGGGTTATCAGAAACGCAATCTTTCACAAGGACATCAAATTACGCACCGCCAGAACTTCCACCAGTGCACCCGCCTGCACCGCATCCTGCACTCGAGCTCTGCATAGACCATGAGCAACGTCGATCACAAACGAGATAAATTTCAGAAAACGCACGCCGCCACACCCTCCCGCAGCAGGACTGACAACACTGCCCCCGCCAACACAGGCCGCAGGACCAGCATACACTGGGCCATAATAGAACGGGATGGGGACCAAGAACGCCGCCTGGTGCGCATACCCATCGCGGGTATCGTCCCGCCTCCTATCCGCCTGAGTATACGGCACTCCCGCCGCCTTCGCCGCCTTCTTGCGCTCCTTCTCCAAGGCCTTCTGCCTCTCGCGCTCCTTCGTGCGCTCTAGCTGCTCGTAGCGCTTGGTGACGCGTGCATGCGCACGGCTATCCGCGGGCTTGAAGCGTACCGCGTTGTGATCGCTGGCGTGCGTTGCGGAGAGGAGGTCGGGGCGGTCGAAGGGGAGGAGGTGTGAGGCCGGTGGGGGAGGGGCGTAGATCCCTATGACACGTGAGAGGCGCTTTCCGATGGTGTCCCCGGGGAGTGGGCAGCCGCAGTATGTGTACTGCACATTGAAGCGTTTCTTCCAGGCTGTGCACGTCATGTCAAAGGCGGAGGAGAGGCGGAGACCTTCAACTTTGTCGTCACTGTATATGGATTATGGATAGCATCGATCCCCATATGTCCCATAGGTAGGAGGAGCAACTTACTGATCGATAAATCGATTGAGATAGAAAGTACAGTCGGCGTCGTATTTCGTTGACATCAACTGATGTGTATGCCATACAAGGTCGATGTCCAACGTCGGAACGAAGAACGAGCCCACAGAAGAGCTCATCAGATCCAAAAAGCTAGATATACGTTCATTAGTTCGGTAATCCAGATTTCATTGATGAATATGAGCGGGGACGCACGCATGGTAGCGTGCCATGGCATGATGCAAAGCCAACTCGTCTTCGGACCCATCGAAGTATCCGGAGCGCGTCCAATTGAAATTGTGAATCTTCTCCACGAATGTTCCCTGGCGTAATACTGCCCCTACGAGTTCGACGGAGTAGATCTTATCATCATTGTAGGCGCTCATAACTCGGGAGATCCTGCGATCCAGGAGTGTAAATATGAGAAAGTGCAGACAATGGGTTGGACTCACAGCTGGGGACCCGTATGGATCGCCATCCTCGCTCTCGTACTGGCCAAGCTCTGACCATGCTTCATCATCGCCATCGCCATCTGCTTCTCGTATTGACCGCTCCCTGGAGGATAGGTATCCAATTGGAACTCCTTGATCCCCTTCGACTTCGCATAGTCGTAAAATGCTTGCTTCATTCTCTTTCCTTTCTCAGCATCGGAAGGAGAGTTAGGGAAGACAGTGCCGCTGTATACAAAAAGTGATAAGCATAGTGTACTTGGATTGCGAAGATAAGATGCGAAAATAGAACGCGATGTTAGCCCGGAACTATACCGACTTACGGGAGATATGTCGAGTAATCTCGAGAAGGCAGTGTACAAAGATCTTTGACCAGCTTCTTGAATGCAAGGGTCTCCTTGTCAATCTTCCCCGAGTAACAATCAGGGTTCTTGCAGTACGTGGAGAAATTCTGCTGGAGATAGCCCCGTCCATCGGCATTCATCAACACTAAAAATTCCAAATATTTGAAATCATGAGCACCCGATATTGATGTATAAAATAAAACTAGAAGATAGGTCTCACAGGCACGAGTGCTATCGTCGCAATTGGGACATATGAATGTAGTCTCGCGCAAAGAGCCCATACAGTCGAATGGATCGAATGGAAGGGAGGTGCGGGACTCCCATATGTGTTCTCGTTCTTTCGTAGGCGGGTCGGAGAACAGAAGAGAGCTGAGAGGGTCGTCCTGCAAAGTAAAAGCTTGACGGTCGTATGCATGCTATAATAAAAAGTAAGGCTGGTTGACTCACAAGAAGCTGCAGAAAAGCCTTCTCGAGAGACTTAAGGTTTTTGCAGGCCGGAATTCGCATTGAATCTTCCATGTACCAACTTGAATATAGTAATAATACATCGTGTCAACATTTTAAGAATAGACAGCGCGGATAGATCGCATACCGTGGATTTAGCATGTAAGAATGCCACACCTAAGTTATCTATCGATAAGAGTCCCAAACAGAGGCCTAGATGGCTTACCATTACGACGTCAACGGGTGGCATAATGGTGGTTGCATTGTGCAATGCATCTTGAGGCTTCAACTGTTGACACCAGCGATCAAACCTTCGTAACGTATCACAGGTTAATATATTCATTGAACTGAATAGAGACCAATACGCACCGTTCTACCGCAAGCCCGACGAACCATGTCCACTTCCTCTCATTGTCTGTCGGAACATACGGAACAGAGATCGTGCTCTGCTTTACGGTACCCCGCAGCAGCGAAAACGCATGCAGCAGTGCCAGGTGGCCTTTGATTTGTCGAATAGAGACTAAAGGCTCGGGAGTGGTCGTAGAGCCAATCTTGAACGTCGTTGGAGGGGTATATAGAGGAGGAACCGCGTCGTGCACTTCCGGATCGATGCGCTCGGTCCCATGGGAGGAGTTGTATGCGGGAGGCGGGAGTTGGGACGCCTCCATTGTTTGAGGTGTCGGTATGGGAGCTTGACGGGAGTTGGGGCTGGTATATATAGACAAACCAAAAGAGTTCGACACATGGGGTTGAAAGCCAATGATGCACAGCCCTACGCATACATTCGTCCTATGTGCCTTGATACCCAACAAGTCCACCACAAAACTGATAGTGGATCGACATAACGTTCTGACGGACACATAATGCTCTATACGGGGAACAAGGCAGTGCATGAGTACTTGAATAGGTGACCGAAACGGAGTTCACACATACCTGTAACCTCCTGTGTTCCTCGTTTCCGTCCTACTAAAGTGGGGGCCGTGTCTCTAATAGGTAGTGGTCGCAAACATTCTCGCTATTCCAAGCACCCGCGTGGAACGTGCAGCGGAAGATTGTGGGGGAGTCCGAACCAAAAATTAACAGCCACACACCGAGTGCGTCGGGCTTTAAATCCGATCCCAATTTAGCAATGGGAAAAGCAGCGCGCCGAGCACAAGCCTTATAGGACACCACCGCACGCGTTTGGAGGGCTTGAAGGGTCGACAAAAATTTATAGACTCTTGATAGGTAGCTTGGAGTTTATTTGAAGTGGTTAAGTGAACACCGCATAATGCTGAGATTACTTGTAAAATTTAAAAGGACTTGTCAATGGATTCTTTCTTTGCTCTTCAAGTTGATGTAAAAGCTATTTAACAAAATTTCAGCAGCCAACATATACTCGAGTAAGTTATACGTGTTACAGATATTTTCTTATTTATATGCTCCTCAGCGACCTCTCCCTCTCATCTCCATCTTAAAAAGGCGTAATTCCTCTTCGGTAACCCGGACTGCCTTACCAGTACTAAAGTCAATCATATAATTCGCAAAATAATCGAGTTCTTCAGGCCTTCCGCTCCCGCATACATACTCGGACGTCTGAGAAATGAGATCGATGTCCAGTTGCCTCCAAATAACCTTCATCCCGGCCAACTCGTCCAAAAACTCCAGGTTTCCGAGAGATGCTCGACAGTGCTCATCGAAGATATTGAGAATCTCAATTGGAGCTTTACTGTGCCTGTTAATAAAGAATGGTTTGATGTATGTTGCGCCATCATGGTAGTAAGCTTCCTCCATATATAGAGAAATAGTCTTGAGAAAAGGAAATAAATCCGAAACTTTCAATGTCGTCGCTTGAGAAAGGCGGAGGAGAAATAAGGAAGTAGTAGAAAGTTTAGTGATGGAACCCAAAGCTCCACACAATCTTCCGAGAGTGTCGCTATTGAGCTGAGGGTGTTTCGATATGAAGGAAATTTTTGCGCGAGCAAGAGTCGTCGGAAATTTGAGAGTGGAGATGGCATTGAGGACCGAGTTGTGAGTTTCGTGTGGGAATTCTTGACGTGACGGAGCTTTCAAGTAAAGCCGAGGGTGATAATGGTCATGAACATTGACCTTAACATCGAGAATTCTTGGGAAAACAGAGAGCTCTATGGAGACAACCGATTTATCTTCGTGTTGTCTACTATCGAAATATTCATTCCAGTGCCGCTGAAAGAGGCTCAACATGTCGAGAAAGATCCTTGTACCCGCGTCGGTAAATTGATGTTCGGAACGATCAAGTCTTGTAGCAACGGACACGCTACAACCAACGCGTGTGACAATACGGCCTAGGAATTCTGGATATATTTGGAGTTTCTCGGAGGCGATATGAATTGCATGGAGCCGAGGAAGGGTTACATGGCGCGAGGAAGATGAGAGGGTGTTTGCATCATCTTCAAGTGAGGGGATCGAAATGTGCAGCATTTCTAGATTCGGTATCTGTGAACATATTACGAGGAGATCCGCACTTGAAAGCGACAAGCGTTCGAATATAGTCAAACTCCGCAATCGTGGTGTAAGAAGAACCAACGGAAACGGGCGAAATTGAATAGGCAGAATCATCCTATAGGTATGACTGTAAAGACAGAAGCGAGTGAGGTTGGGAGCGATGTTTGAGAACAACTGGAAATATGGGAGAGAGAAGACCGAAGGACGCCATATATCTATGGAATGATTTTCTGAGCGAATTGAAAATTCCTCCAGACGAGGCGCAGGGCGACTGAATGCAGACAAAACTTTTTCGTCGTCCAAGCCCTTTTCGTACGCTAAAAGGACGTCAAAGATCTGTATCCTCTCTCAGTATATGGAAAGTAAGTCGGCTATGAATGTGACGATAACACCCTGGGAAGGAAGCGCACGGCGTCCCCGCACCTGTAACGGGACGACATCGCCTGTCCTTCGAAGAACCTCCGCACGCCAATCGTTATTGCCTTGTGCAAGGCAATCGAGGCCGATACATTTGGCCCATATAGATTCTGATGAAAGAATAAAATCACGCCAAAAGGAGCACACTTGGGAGCATCTTCGTATGATCGTTAAGGGGCCGGCATCGAGTGTATCCGATGGTTCCGTTGGGCTAGGATAGTGGGAGGTGATTATAGAGAATATGATCCAGAGGATATCATGGTCCAGTTTCAAGTTGTTTCCGGACGGGGGAGTCATCGATGGGGTTTCGCTGGCAGACATGACGGTACTTCAGTGAGAATCGTGTGAGAGACTTCGAGACTTCGAGAATCGACCCAATCGAAGGTTATTTCGAGTGTCGCCTCGGATGATGCCGTCGATTCCATTGCCGAATTTACCTATACGTACAGATCCAGTGGCTGATGAGCAACAACGCATCGTCGATTTCCAATACGTGGAAGCTCTGCGGCACAAAGCGCGCGAGCACTATCTGGAGGGCGGAGCATTTGCAATTCATCAGTAGTCCAAACTCAGTTTGTACTGACTCCCTCTATCGAGGATTCCTCCGTAGGTCAAGTTCATTTCTTAGAGGGATCGGTCACCGGCCTAATATGTACGATGCGTATAAGTAGGACGCGTTTGGAGGGCATGGTCAACAAACAATTCCAGATTCTGTGTAGGTAATTTGACGTTCATCTAAAGTGGTCAAGTGAACACTATAGAGTATGATGGTATTTAATTTTAGTATTGAAATCTATCGTAAAATCTACTAAAAGAACTTGTATTCTTTCTTTGCTTTTCAAGCAATCTTCAAGTTGATGAGGGAGGTTTGTTACTCGGCCCATCTAACAAAATTTACGCAGACAAAATATACTCAAGAAATATACTCAAGTAAATTCTACGCGTTACAAAATAGCTTCCGCCGATATGCTCCTCAACAAGCTCCCCTCTCATCTTCAGCGATCATAGTTCCCTTCAGTAGCCCAAACAGGCTCTCCAATATTACAATCAATCATATACTGCGCGAGTAATCGAGCTTTTCAGGGCGTCCACTCCCGCATACATATTCGAATGTCTGACAAATAACTTTCATCCCAGCGAACTCGTCCAAAAACTCCAAATTTCCGAGAGAGGCTCGACAACGCTCATCGAAGATGTAGAGGATATCAATAGGAGCTTTGCTGTGCCTGTTAACGAAGAATGGTTTAATATATGTTGCACCATCGAGACGGTGGGCCTCCTCCGTATATAGAGAAATCTTCTTGAGAAAAGGGAATAAAAGTGAATCGTCAAATGCTGTCAATTGAGAAAGGGCGAGGAGAAATAAGGGAGTAGTAGAAAGTTTTTTGATGGAGCCCAAAGCTCCGCACAATCTTCCAAGGGTGTCTCTGTGGAGCGGAGGGTGTTCCAAAACTAAGGTAATTTTTGCATGAACAAGGCTAGTTGGAAATCTGAGAGTGGCGATGGCGTCGAGGACCAAATTGTGGATTTCAGCCGCAAACTTTTGGCCCGATGGAGCCGATAAGTAAAGCCGAGGATACCGACGGTCATTATCATGATGAATTTCAACCTTGACATTGACGTTGAGAACCATTTCCAAAATAGAGAGTTCTACAGCGATAATTGATCCATTTTCATGTTTTTTACTGTCGAAAAATGCATGCCAATGCTGCTGAAAGATGCGCAACATGTCCAGAAAACACATCATACCCGCGTCGGTCGATTGACGCTCAGATCGATGAAGTCGTGTAGCAACGGACACTCTGCAATCAGCGTGTGTGACAATCTGGCCTAGAAACTCTGGGTATATCTCGAGTTGGTCGCAGACAATATGAATTTCGTGAAGCCTCGGAAGGGTTACTTGGTGCAGAGAGGGTGTGAGGGTGTTGGCTTCCAGTTTGAGAGGCGAAATGTTCAGTAATTCTAAATTCGGTATATGCGAACAAGCGATGAGGAGATCCATGATTGAAAGCGATAAGGGTTGAAAGATACTCAAGCTCCTTAATCGGGGTGTGAGAAGAGTCAACAAAAGCGGGCGAAAATGTATAGGCAGGATGATCTTATGGGTGTGACTGTGAAGATGGAATCGAGTGAGGTTGGGAGCGACGCCTGCGAACAATTCGAAATACGGGAGAGTGAAGATCATAGGGCGCCATATGTCTATGGAATGCTTTGCTGCGCGAATTGAAAATTCCTTGAGACGGGGCGCAGGGCGACAGAACGCAGACAGAACTTTTTCGTCGTCCAAGACCTTCTCTTGCTCTAAAAGGACGTCTAAGACCTGTATCCTCTCCCAATATACGGAAATTAAGTTGATTAAGAATGCGAGGATACCTCCCTGGAAAGAAAGCGCAAGGCGTCCCCGCACGTATAAGGGTGCGACATCGCCCATCTTTCGAAGAGCCTCTGAACGCCAGTTGTTGTTACCCTTGAGGATAACTCCCTGGGAAGGAAGTGGACGGAGTCCCACCACATATAACGGCGCGATATCACCTGTCCTTCGAAGCACCTCTTCACGCCAATCATTGTTGCCTTGCGCAAGGCAGTCGAGATCAATACATTTGGCCCATATAGATTCTGATGAAAGAATAAAATCACGCCAAAAGGTGCACACTTGGGAGCATCTTCGTATGATCGTTAAGGGGCTAGCATGGAGTGTATGTGTCGGTTCCGTTGGGCTAGGATAGTGGGAGGTGATTATAGAGAATATGATCCAGAGGATATCATGGTCCAGTTTCGAGTTGTTTCCGGACGGGGGAGGCATTGATGGGGCTTCGCTGGCGGACATGATGGTGGGAGACTGAGAATTCGATAACAAATTCAATCGAAGGTTATTTCGAGTGCCTCGGACGATGCCGTCAATTCCATCTCCGAATTTACTCATACTCCGAATATTCGTATTCTGCGTATGTATAAGAATGTCCGATGTTATAACTGAGGGAATTACTATGAGTATTTCCTTTCATACCATGGTCATTATACCATCAAAGTCCCGGCTTGTTAAATTATATCCTAAAAGTCCTAGACCACGAGTGCTGCAGAGCGATATTTATCTGAGCTATGGTTCAACCTCCCCTCGAAACACAACATACGCAAAAGCAGCCTTCGACTTGATCCTCCTCATCGCTTCATTCATTCCTTCAAATGCCTTCTCGACCTCGATGTCCAAAAACAGAATGCCCTCCCAAAGCAAACCCTCAGAGGCAATCAACGAAGAAATGACCTCCCCTACATTCTTGGCCTTTACCGAACTCAGATCAAATTCGAGCTTGCACAAGGAAGCTGGGAGGGAAATCGCGGCGAAAAACCTCTCCAATGGAATCGACGATCCTACTTTGAGAGAGTCGAGGTATGGGAGACGGAGGGGCAACACCATGTCGTCTGTTTCCGTGAGTTGACTTGATCGAGTGCAAGCCTCTGTGAGGGTGCCGATTTCCAAGGTGTAGATCTCATAGGTGGAGATGCGGCTAATTAGCAACAGCGCATCGTCGATGCTGAGCGATGCGCTGTCAATTTTCAATACGTGCAAGCTCTGCGGCACATAGCGCGCGAGCACCATCGGGAGAGCGGTTGTGTCCCCAGTCCAGGAGAGCGTCTGCAGCATATATAGTGTCTGTACATCATTATCGTAGGATGAGAAATTGGGGGCATTGGGGTTGAAGAAGTCCATTTGGAAAGGGAAAGAATCGGGTACGGAGATGCGCACTTCCTCGAGGGTATCGACATACTTCTGCACCCATTTCAGGACCCAGAGGAAAAAGTCCTCCACATCCCGCGCCTTATTCATGTCCTCTCCCCAAGCAGATGCTGCAATGTCGATAGAGAGACTGCAAATTTGATCCTGGGCGTACCATTCGCGCTCATATGGATCCACCCAACTACGAAGCGCGGCGTCTCCCTCGGAATGTTTCCCAAGGGCGACATCAAATGTATGCAGAAATGGATCATGCGATATGGAAGCCTCGCCTAAGACCACCTTCAGATCTTCAGGTACAGAGCGAAAAAAAAGGTCACGAAAGGTCAATGCATGTGACCTTGCCGTCTCCGGTTCCAGAACACTGGGTGACGCGCGTTCATCGATGTGGAGCAGCAGCAACGAAGGAAGCAACGACGCCGCTCCCTCCTCAGTATCAGCGTCCACGAAAGGGGTACACCGCCCAGAGGAATCGGAGAGGTCAGAACCACTATCTGATGAGTCGTCCGCTTCTGGATCGCTCATGTGGTAGTCTTCTGCTCTGTCATTGGCTAACGTGTCGTAGAACGTACGGTGGCCCCCGAAGTCATCGATATCCAAGGGAGAGATAATAGGGAGCGGAAGATCGAGGTCGACTCCGTAGGCGTTGGCGGGTCTTGTCCCAAGCGAGCGTGGAAGGTCCACTGTCTGGATGTGGTGAAGTGATGGATTGGAAGCAGCTTTGTGTGTAGTAGATGGAAATGGGCAGGTCGAACTGCGTTGTGCAACTTTAAGTTTGGGCTGCGTATTGATCTTTGTCGGTAACGAGCTCGTCTTCAGCTTCAAAGGAGGGACGGACCAGCCGTGCGAACGAGATTCGGTGTTCTGAACGATTATAGCCTGTCGAGATGGATAAGCATTAGATATAAGTCATAGACAGACCCCACCACGTACCATGGTCAAGAAATATGATATTAAAAGGTGATTAACTTTAGAGGACAAGAAAAGGTTTAAATGATCAGTGGGGAGGAAAAGTCTATACAGCTTTTATGCCCGCTCTCACAGCTTTTAAGACTTTGAATGGCAATTGTAATCAAAATAGGCAATTTGTGGGTCCCGACGCCCCAGATCCGAGCTCCTGGCCAACGGTCGCTAGAGTTCGTAATGCCAACGGAAGGAGTACGAAAACAATAACGCGTCGAGCTTACTTGACCTGACAGAGCCAATGTCCATGCGCATAGGTATTGCACGAGACTGGACATGTACTTACCGTCATCAGCATCAGTGTCAGGTTGATGGATGCCAGCATTGACGGTTGCCTGCGCTGAACGATTCCGTTAGGAGACGCCTTGTCTTGTTAATTGTGTTGTTCGCTGGCGTCGGGTAAGAAAACAATAGATTGACCGGTTATGGGAATGTTCAAGTTTGAACATCGTCCACAGAGCCATACAAGCGATGTCGGATCCGCAATTCACATGGTCTGTTTCGCTTAAGCTTTCAATAATCACAGAGGAAGAAGCGTATTGCAAATAAGTTACGACATAACACTCTTCATCGCAACAGAGCTGGTCACGATTTTATCGATGACTGCATGTTCCTTCTGTGGGTCTTTAGCCGCTTCCGTTATCGCCAGCTCGCCATTCAATTTGTGGTACTGCATCGCGGAGTTCAATGAGCATAACGTGAATGTAGGGAAGCACTCACTTTTTTGATCGACGCCCAATCTGTTATATTCTCTAGATCTGAGAACGGCGAGAGCGTCCCCACTACCACGGCCTCCATCTTCTTCAGCACGGCTTCTGGAGTTAGTTCTGGCGAGTCAATTCGTACGACTATCACGTCCGTATTGGCGTCTGAAACGCCATATCTACGAATGGCTTCCGTGATCTGCAAATCGCATTAGCATGTTCTCCGAAAGCCCACCTCGATGCAACTCACGTTATGCGTAGGATTCAGATTGTACAGGACCTCCGAGTGCACCGTCCGCGTCCTGAGTGCATCCTGCGACGCAGCAAGGAGCGCTTGACATACCGCCGTTTCCAGGTGAAGTTTGCTGGTGATCTGCCACAGATCTCAGAGACATTCGTTCGCGTAGTCCACGATGAATTCAACAGACAAGACGCGCATCGATGAATGCGAAATTGACTGCCTCCCGCTCGACGTCGCCTGCCTGCCCTTCTGCTGTAGCTGCTGCGATGATGCGCAGTTTCAGAGCGCCAGCGTTTGAAACCTTGGTGAAAAGTGCTATGGATACTTGAGATATTTGAGGATCAAACTGAGGAAAATGTAGCGACTCCATTATAACGAGGAGGACGTTGAGAGGGAAATTCGGATTACAGCTGCCACTGTCACTGGGCTAGGAAAGAACCAATGAAGGGCAATGGCGTCTATTCCAAACAGGGCACAACAATGGCGCTGACGCGTCTCGCTCAGTAAGAACGCGCTAATAATCCTTCTTTCATCTTCACCATACTCTTCGAGCAAGACAGTTGGGTTCGGACCCAGCCAAATACCCCACAGCAGTCTCTAAACACCTTACAACGAATTCAAGATGCCGCTGGAAGCAACGATGGTGATCATCGACAACTCGGAGTACATGCGTAATGGCGACTACCTACCTACACGTTTCGATGCGCAAGCCGATGCAGTGAACGTTCTCTTTCAGACAAAGATCGACTCGAATCCAGAAAACACAGTTGGGATTATGACTATGGCGGGAAAAGGGTACGTGTCAAAAGGTTTTCGGATTCAGCATCGATAGTCTGACGTACCCTTTGATCATAATCATCTGGAATCGTCTCACCCGTATGCTCGAATCGATAGACCTGAAGTACTAGTAACACACACCAAAGATCTGGGACAAATACTCGGCGGAGTGCATACCGCTGCTGACAAGATTGGCGGTGAGATCGACATCCCCACCGCGCTCGCCGTCGCCCAACTCGCCTTGAAGCATCGCGAGAACAAAAACCTGCGTCAGCGGATAATCGTTTTCGTCGGATCACCACCAGGTGAAGGCGAAGACCGTGACGAGAAGGCGATGGTCAAGCTTGCGAAGAAATTGAAGAAGAATAACGTGGCCGTGGACTTCGTCGCGTTCGGTGACGGCATCGAGGAAGGTGAAGGAGAGCGCGTACTCAAAGCGTTCGTAGATAACATCAACAGTGGGGATAACTCGTACGTTTCATGTTTCATCCTTCGAGTTATCGTTTATCAATCCGCCTATCTCCTAATACAGACATCTCCTTACCGTCCTACCCGGCGCGCACCTCCTCTCCGACGCACTCATCTCCTCCCCCATCCTCTCAGCCGACCGCTCCGCCAGCATACCCGCCGAATTCGGTGGAACAGGCGGCACTGAAGCACCCGCTGCCGGCCCGAGCGCATCGAACGACTTCGAGTTCGGCGTGGATCCCAGTCTGGACCCCGAGCTGGCGATGGCGCTGCGTATGTCTATGCAGGAAGCACAAGCGCGCGAAGCAGCGGAGACTGCACGCGCGGCAGCCGCGGCGGATCCCGCAGCGCCTGCTCCTGCTGCAGTTGCATCGGCGGTTGCCGCTGCGGCGAGCACTGTGGTTGCGGATCCTACAGATGATGAGGAGGAGCGGTTACTGCAGGAAGCGCTGGCATTGTCAAAGGGTGAAGCGAGCGGTGGTGCAGACGAGGAAGAGGATGGCGACGGTGACGTGGAGATGGAGGATGAGGAAGACGAGGACGAAGAAGAGGAGGAGGAGGAGGATGAAGAGGATGAAGATGAGGAAGATGAAGATGCTGCGATCGAGAGAGCGATTCAGATGAGTATGCAGACGCCGAAGGATGAACAGAATAAGGGAGGCGCGAAGAAGAAGTAAGAGTAGCATTTGTGGAGTATTCTCAACTCCCGATCCTGTTGTGTTCGTTGAAAATATCTTTCCCTGTCTTCATAATCTTTCGCACTGCGGGTGCATTGACTAGTGATGTCTACAACACTCATTGATACTATCGCTCATCTTGATGACGTCATTGATTTTGGGCACTTAACCCTTAGATTGACATTTGCAGGGGCTGGAATATATTACGCGGCAAAACACCCTCGAAACGTTGAGATACTAATAGGAAAGATACTCCGTGTACAAATCTGGTATACCACAGGCGCGTTTCGAAATACTAGAATCGAGAAAGTGAGAACTCCATCTTTCTAACAAACACTCAGGGATCATACTACTCACCATTGAGAAGTATAATTTGGATACATAGGAACGACCAGCGTTCTCGCTTAATGATAGAGTGAAGTAAGAAAGGGATCGACCAAGCAGGAACGTTGAAATACACATACATACATAGCAGAATAGGATGAACTCTATTATTAGACGGGGTGCGTCGACGATTCGGTTTCTCGCCGGGTTGCGCGCCACGCTTGGCAAATCCATCTCCAGACCATCGGAGTAGCGCGTTGGCGCAGCCAGTGCCAGACAGTGAGTGTAAGGCCGTGATAATTGATGTGGGGATCGTGGATGTTAAAGTTGACGATATAATTTCCTTCCACCCGAATCTCTGAGGCGCGAGTGGAAGGGGTGTCAGGTTCCGAAAATTCTCCGAGATATTGGCTGGGTAGTATCGAGTGAGGATGGTGTACGCGAAAAGAATTCATATGGAAATTGTAGTCGCCGTTGACTTGTGTCAACTCTGAATTGTTGATGGTGGCCCCGTCTGTGGCTGAGAGCATACTATAGGAATGCGGAGTCGAAGGATGCGCTGGAAGTTGAACCCTCGTTCGGGGCGGTCTTGTGTTGCTCATGATTGTTTCTTTTTTCTGAGGTTTTAGGTTTTAGTGACAGTTGATATTTAGCGTCCCGCTCGTCTAAATGTAGGATACGAGCAAGGATTTTT
The DNA here is from genome assembly GCA_015484465.1 of Pholiota conissans. Taxonomy (NCBI): domain Eukaryota; kingdom Fungi; phylum Basidiomycota; class Agaricomycetes; order Agaricales; family Strophariaceae; genus Pholiota; species Pholiota conissans. The sequence continues at coordinate 16,465 of MU155314.1, forward strand.
TTTTCAATGGAGAGGGGGAACGGCGGGAGGGGGGGGGGGTTATAAGCTATGGATAAGAGGACGACGGGACGTGCTTTAAATGGACACGCATGGCCTGTAGATGAACCGAAACGTCCTACTGCTAGTCCGGCTAACGTCCCCCTTCCGATATCATGTACCCGTTTTTACCTTCATTTTCACCCCCACGATGCGCTAACGAGGTCACTATCTTCGGTAGTCACCTGAGTTGCTTATGTAACGTAGTTAGCCATGAATTATTCTATTCTATTCTATTCTACTCTTGCCTCAAAGTACTTACTTACTTAATTTCGATGTTAGAGGTGACCCACGTGACATATTAAATTACGGGGCCGGAACGACCATTTGCCAACGTTTTGAGCGCACGTGACTAAGGACGCCAGATTGAGACAAGTCTCGCGCGCCCAACGGACGCGACCGGAGACACCGACCGAGACTTTGACATACATGGGACACTATTTGGCCAAATTTCTCAGATTTTGATCAATATCCCTGGGCTCTCAAGTGCGAAAACAGGGCATCCGAACACCCTGGAAATGACCGATTTTTCTGCTCTGGAACGTACAGCTTGCGACAAAATATACTTAGGACTGCTTAGTTAATTCGCGGGAAAGATTTCAACGCAAAGTATAGACACGAATGGTCGAAGCATAGAACTACTTTAAAACTATTCTTAACCCCAAATACCGCAGCTGTACGCAGCCACTGTCAATAAATATGCAGATTAATACAAGATAACACCAGACAGATCCTTGCAATAGACGTTTCCAACCAGATCAACATCAACGTCATCTAATCCAGTCTCCCGTTCTTTCCTTTATGCTGCACCCACTCCGCTTGTCCTTGCTGTGCTGTCATCGTATCGCTCCCAACAGCACGACTCAGCGCGAAGAAAATGAAGCCCACTACAGCGAGGCATATAAAGATGGCCTGCATGGGTTTTTCCATAATGAAGGCTTCCAAGGAGAGCATTTTCGAGTTGAGAAGCTGTGCAAGCACAACCCAAATTAGTTTTTCTGATCGACCAGTACATGAAAGGATGATGCTTACACGGGCGACACGCTCGATAAAGCTCTCCGAATTCTTGTATGCGGATTTCCCAGCAGCAGCGTCACTGATAGCGGCGAAGATATCGGACGATGATGTGAATTGGATCGGCTTGCCTTCTCGGTCAGCATCATAAAAGATCAGTTTCTGTGGAAATCACAATGTATATCAGCATAACAGGAAACGGAAGAGCGGTACCATCAAAAGCACATACGCTATGGTCCGCAATAACAATCTGCGCACTCTCAAGCGCTTCTTCCCCATCTTCCGCCTTGACCACGTTCGCCCCGCGGATCCCGTACATACCCTTCAACCAGTCCGCCCACTCCCCACCATCCATCCACACGAACACGACCTCTCGCCCATGCACGACGCCGCTCCCGTCCGTGTGTGCGCGCCACTTCTTCCCAAGCTCGCGAATACGCTCCATCACGCGCTCCTGCACCGCCTTCGCGCTGGAAACGAGCACGACAAGCGGCGCCTGCGGGGCGTTCATCACGCTCTGGAACGTATCGCGCGTGAGCTCGAGCGTCGTCGGCAGCCGGTGTGTGAGGAGCCACTTGCGCAGCTTCGGGTCCGAGGCAGAGGTGCTGGCAGAGGAACCGTAGAATGTGGATGCAGGGAGGCGGAAGTCGTGGTCCTTGAGCACGAGGAGCGCCCAGGAAGATGCAGCAGGGATGCCAAAGCGGGTATGCAGCGAAGGGTCGGAGGAAGCGAAAATCTTCGGGCTACCGAGTAGGAGAGCGGATGCTTCACGCATGTTGTCCTGGTAGATGTGAGTACAGTAAAGGTTGAGGCTATTGTTTGCTTACAATAATCGAAGTATCGGATGCAGAGTGAAGGAGGAGGTAGACAACATCGTCTTTAGCGACCTCTACGTTCAGTTGTTCGGGTTTCTCCAAGATCTCCACACCACTAGTCCAATCAGGTGAATTTAAGAACAATCTAAGCTGAATGAACAACACATACGATGCGCTGGCCTTCTCGGCGAATGCCTGCAGCTGATGCAGCTTGCGTCCACTGGCATACTCCGACCGCCCATTTTCGCTATTGCCCCGCCCGAACCAAACAAGCGTCGGGAATCCCTCAATTTTCTGAGACTTGCAGAGTGCCGAATGGTCGTCGCAGTTCACCTCCGCCACAGTGATCTTGCCCTGCATGTTCTTCGCCAGCTGCTTCCACACCGGCGCGAGTTTCTTGCAGTGACCGCACCACGGTGCGAAGAACTTTACGAACGCCGGTCCATTCGCAAGGGCGCTGGAAAAAGTGTCTCCTGTTAACGCAAGGACTTCGCCTGTAGGATTCAGTGTGGGCTTGGGGGGTTGGACTGGCTTGACGATGGTGGGCGGCTCGACGATGGTGGGCGGCTCCTTGACATGTCGGTTCATGAATGCCTTGAGGTCGGACAACTCCCGCGCTCCCTTGAATTTATCAACGATCTTCCCATCCTCGAACATAAGAATCGTCGGCCAGGAACCGACCCCATTCTTGCTGCACAAATCTGCGCGGGTCAGTTCAATGCACAACAAGCACGCGGGCTGACGGGCGTACCTCCGTAGGTGATGCAATTGACTGTGGCTAGTTTCACAGATGGAATCTCCTCCGCCGATTCAGCGACTAGCTGGTCCCATGTAGGTTTAAAATTTCGACAATGGATGCAGTATGGTGAAAAATGTTCGATGAACCATAGGCCCTTCTCGACAGTGGCGTCAAAGATGTCCGGAGTGAGTTCTATACTTGAAACGGGGACAGCAGAGGCGGCAAAAAGGAGAAGAGAAGATGTAAGGAGGGAAAATGGGATGGATAGCAGATGCATTGTCGACGAGGACCAGCCCTCGGGGAAGTGGTTCGGGAAAGAAAGTGTTTAAAGCATGATATTAGTAACGGCCAGTGATACGTGGGCTTAAACGCACCGCCACACACTATGAGATTAGATTAGATGAACCCTACTCAGATAACATCGAACGCACTTTGAATTGGAATCGATAGTGCTTGACACGCACAATCCTGGCATGCAGGGCGCTATCCCGAGGCATGCAGCGGTGAGGTGGCAGATTGTGGTGGTTTGCGGACGTCAACGCCGCGACACTATGACTCATCGGTCACTTTCTGCTTACCACTCGCAGCGGCCAACATTCAGCATCACATTAACATGGAAGGACTAGAACGACTCACGCAATAAACGCAAATCAATTTGTATGATACAAAACAAGATTTAAGACATATTCGCGACTCTTCCAAGGCTTTTCTGCAAATGTATGCGGTCCTTCTCGTCATCAAAAGGGCTTCCTTTATGCCCATACATAATGATTGCTAGTTCAGAGATTCTGAGGTTTATTCTGCTGGTTAAATCAAAATTTCAGCAGATATATGCGGTTTATCAGAGAGGGAATACAGTGCCTCACTGACATATCCCATATTTATGCACCGATATGCCAGGTACCAGACCTACGACGCGACGTCCTCTAAACAAATAGGAGCACCATATTTGCAAATTTGTTGAAGATGGAGATGGAAAGTGTGTTGAGTGCCTCTGTTCAACGTCGGACGCTGTTGGGATGGGCGCCGAGGGAAAGAATAATGATGCCGTTGGCGTGACGCTTTGTCACGGAGTGGGCGCTTATTTTACTTCCATGATAACAATTCACGATCATCGCGTAAATAAGAGAGCTATCTTATTTTCTCACTCAAAATTTGATATCCTCGATTAAGAGGGAGTTAGATGGAGTGATGGAGTCTGTTGTTATAGAAAATACCTTTACTTGCGTATATCGCCGATGCATTGAACACCCTATCATTCCCAGCAGTGTTCTCTCAAATGATTTATATGTTGCACTTTATGTTGCACTTAAGCAAAATTCCTTTCTTGCTATATTACAATAGGAAATCTTACATCAAGTTAGTAAGATCGAGCCTCTCGCGTTTCCGAGAAATTAAAACACAACGGGATAATCCGAGCTGACTTTCAACCGCACAGCAGCTGGTATATATAGAACGAACTTTCCCCCATTGTTCCCTCACCCAAGCTCGCGTCGAAAAGAGGCTGAGAGGGCCTCCCTTCTCTATCAAATTCTTAGCGCAGTCACGTCGCCACTCTGGTAGCCTGCATTCGAGATGTCGGGCAACCCTGAACTCTCTCGGGCCAGCACTCTTCAACGTTCATCAGCACCTAGCATGCTCGCGATAGAACAAGCCACAATCACGGATGGGCATTTCGTTCAGGTCCTTCATGACTTCCATCTTTACACCTCCCCATCTCCTGTCAGTCCCACATCCATCGACTTCTTCAATGCCTTGCCCACTCAAAATCCTTCGTCGAATACGGGAGGTGTGCAAGTCGAGGGAGATTACATTGTACACGGCGGTCATCAAGTCGTACACGGTGGTCTTCAAGTCGTACACGGCGGTCAGCACTTTCATTACCACTACTATCCTCCTCATACCGGCAGGAGTGTCCCATGGGCAAAACTTCGCGCGTGGCTGCGTAAAGCGGTATCATATTGTAGTCGGCAACACAAGAACCGCGTTCCAATGGCTTGAGTAAACACAGACCTCCAAAAATTATTCATATATATTATGGCATGTAATTGACGACGCGTCTTCGACCCAGTTGTAATCGTAGATCTTTAGTTGGAGGAGGAATTGGGGCTTGAGAATGGAAGATGTGGCTCGGTGTACTTTCCTCCTATTCCTTTGTTGTTGCCCCTGTAACACAGATTGCTGTGACTCAGTATGAATAACAGGCTGTGATAACAGAGTAGCACATTTAATCTGGACCCTAGCCTCTTTCGAATGCCGCATCATGGCTGTGGAGAAATAAAATTCGAAAGCAACCCAAAAATAGAGAGTTTGTTACTTATCGGGGTATCCAATGATCGTTACTCATTTCATCATTCCATCATTAGATTCACTGGAAGGAAGTACTGTACTGTAAAACGTAAGCGAGCAGCAGGAATACAGCCGCTTTAGACCGCACTTTTTAGAATAAGTGGTTTCAGACCCACAGGCGGAAGTCTACGTCTTCTCAGCCAATCAGTACGAGGGCAGCCCTACTGCTACTGTTATCTGCAATGCATTGTAAAATCCTTTGAGTCAGAATTCGTGTCTGAAAATGGTTTAAAAGTAGTTCTCGGGAAGCCCAGGCTTGTCACTGTCATTGAAAAGCACACGCTGTGTCAATCGGACTCGAAGCGTGGGTGAAGAATTCGAGGAATGTCTGCTACTTAACTATAATCCAGGAGTTGAAACGTTTTCAGTTCTCTTCGAAGAAGTATCGATGTGTATTTTCTGCGGTTCTGTGAAGTGTTGGACGTGAGCGTTGCTAGGGAAAGTCAGGAGACTCCCACGGTTGCGGGCGCTTATTGCGTCCTGTCTCATGAAAAAGAGGCTTAGGCTCAGACTTTAGCTTTGATTATCAAGGGTGACGGGACGGAATGGTCTCAAGCAGGGTTATACTTCTCCGGAAAGATGCCACAAAGACACAAGACCTGCTTCAGAGTACAATTTAAATTTAAGTAAAAAGACTAGCACCCCTTGACATTTGGGTTGGCGTCATGCATTCCCAGTCAGTGAGACCCTCTTGCGTCCGAACTGTCCTCGACTAGTCGTCTGACTAAATTTCAGTATTAAGTATCACCATATATTATCGTATCTCCTTTTGAGAGACATAATCAGACAGTCAGACCGTATGCGAATAATAAGGGCGAGTCATGTCTGCATAACGATATCGATAACCCCAAGCCAAGATGCCTATCTCACCAATGATGAAAGTCTAGCTTGTAGTCGCTGCTGTTTTCTTGATAGTCAGATAATAATGTTGGACGGAGGCATTCCGCAGCACAGGATCCGTTTAAGAGTGATGATTGCTATCAATTCCCTATATAAATAAGCGTCAGCTTGGTTTTAACACGTTCTGTCATTAATGCTGCTGCCCCCAGGCCCGACATGGCTCTTGAACACTCTTCCTCTCTACTTCTTATCTTCGGCGCTCGTATACGGCGCCCTGACGTTGCTGCAAGGCTATCAATCGTACTTTAATATCCCACGATGGCTGATCATACCAGTGGCACTCTCTTCTCAACCATTTCGCATTGCCTCGATAGTCTTTTACAATAAGCTGACGAGAGCGCGGGTAGCGAAATCTCTTGGAGCAGTGATTCCACCTGTAGTTCAGGAATGGTCTATTTTTACGATTGCTAAGCTTGCGGAGACTCTGCGAGACGAGTATCCCAGTACGTTATCATTGACATTACATGTTGGGGTATAATTATAGACATTTTCCGAAAAACATCCAGGGGATGCATTGAATCAGCTGGCTCTGAAGTATGGGAACACGTATCAGTTCGATCTGTTGAACCAAATGACAGTAAGTCCAGCTATTCTCGTCCATCTCATGTATCTTACATTCTCCCGAGATCGTAACACAAGAACCGGAGCATATTAAGGTGAGTACATATTGTCGCACATAATTTTCCTGAAGCTTTTTATTTATTCCTACAGGCTCTTCTGTCCACTCATTTCGAATCTTTTGAGAAAGGTCAGTCACTATTTCGCTTACAGGTCCACGTTTCGGATTTATTAAATCACCTGAAATTCCGGGCTGCTACAGGTCCTGTATTCTTCAATCAAATGAAGTCTCTATTAGGGCATGGTGTCTTCAATTCAGATGGTAGGATTAATAATATTTATCGGAAATGAAGATGATTGTTGACAAGCTAATAGGGGAGATGTGGAAGTGAGGCTTTGCGACTCCGTTACCATTAATCCCCGAATCTCAAAAGAAATGTACTATCAGGTTCCATCGTGCCATGACACGACCTTTCTTTACTCGTGAACGTATAAGCGACTTCGAGATCTACCATCGCAACTGTGATCTCTCACTTCGCCTTGCCAAAGAACGGATCGCGGAAGGACATGCAGTGGATTTCCAGGTATGATTCAGGATGCGATGTTTCGAGATAATTTATTGAATATACATATGAATTAGGACCTCGTCTCTCGCTTTACTCTCGACTCAGCGACTGAATTTCTCTTCGGAGACAACGTAGGGTCCCTCCTCGCTGGTATACCGTATCCATCGTCGTATGCCAATCAAAACTCGGATTCCTTCTATGCCCATCCGTCCACGGAGCTTGTCACGGCTTTTACCGAAGGACAGATGGACTCAGTATGCCGCTTGAACTACGGGAACGAGTGGCCTCTTTGGGAGTTTTGGAAAGATCGGGTTAAGCCTCGTCGCAAGGTCATGGACGCCTTCACAGAACCCTTGATGATAAAGGCATTGGCTGATAGAGAAAAGGAGATTTCTGGAGAGGGAAATTCCAAGTCCGAGGAAGACGTCACACTGTTGTCGCACCTTGTTAGGCACACTCAAGATCCTATTATCTTGAAAGACGAGGTGAATGAATGTATACAAAACTTCACCGTTTTTCTACTTACTCGGCGCAATAGTTGATCAATTTATTGGTGGCCGGACGAGATACGGTAAGCCTACATATATTCGTTCCAACTATTTACGCGGAATGCTCATCCGAGGTCATTAATAGACAGGCTCCTTGCTCACATTCTCGTTCTACATGCTCACCGAGCACCCCGAAATTGAACAGCGTCTACGAGAAGAGATCTTCGAGAAAGTCGGTCCCGCCGGAGTTCCAACATATGAGAACATGCGCGAAATGAAATTCATGAGAGCCTTCCTCAATGGTACGCCCGAATTTTTCGTTGTATTTTAGCCTCAACTAAAAATGGTTCATTTACAGAGGTTCTCAGACTGTATCCCCCCGTGTACGTCCTATATCATAGCTTGTATTATGGTTGAGCTAATTGTTTCTAATAGGCCTGCCGATGCCAGGTCCCTGCTCATTATTTTCCATCCGCGATTGCATACTTACTCCATATTTAGGACGTCCAAAGTACCTGTAACGCTGCCACCAATTGGCCCAGAACACACGTCGTTTTACGTTCCCAAAAACGCTCCGTAAGTACATCGTATCTATATATGACCATAGTTTGATTTTTCCCATGCAGCGTCGTTTACAGCATCATTTATATGCACCGCAGGACCGACTTGTGGGGGCCCGATGGTGCGTTAGCTTATTTCTTATATGGATTGAGAGTCAGCCAATATACTTTTTTTTTTAAATCTGGCAACAGCGCTCCAGTTTGATCCCGATAGGTTCATAGACGAGAGGCTGCATAAGTATCTCGTCCCCAATCCCTTCATCTTCTGTCCTTTCAATGCCGGCCCTAGAATCTGTCTCGGGCAACAGGTAACGGATTTCCCTTCATTTGCACCGATATTACTTGACGTTATTTCTATCAGTTCGCCTACCACGAAGCGACATATTTCCTTGTTAGATTCCTTCAACAATTCGGGACCTTCTCTCTTGACGATAAAGTCAATACGAAGCCTCCTGCGGAGTGGGCCAATGAAAACAATCGCAAGGCGGTAGAGAAAATTCATCCTCTGGCGCATCTGACGATGTATGTCAAGGTGAGCCAACTCTTTCTACCCCCGTGTAATGACTGGCCGCTGACTGTCATCTTCTGTAGGGTGGACTTTGGTTGAGGATGGAAAATTTGAATAACGTCTGAAGTACATTGGCATGGTTCTGTAAATCTTAGCCGTAGCGATGCAAGATTTGTCTTTTGAGTTTTTCCTAGTTTTTCCAATCCCAATTCAAAGAGTATAGTCGTGTTCGAACCGTATGCCATTGCGTCCGCATATAAGTAAAATAACCACTTAGCTACATGTTCAACACACGCCAAGACTCCGATCCCAAAACCGTTATCCACCTATGTGTCTCGATGCCATCTTTCTCACCGTCCTCCTCCTCTCTTGTGGCCATGAGACCAAACGCAAACGCAGCCTCACTGTCACCACCACGTCGTATTGTACGTATTGTCACTCTTCCTGAAGCAGAATCAGGCCCTTCTATTACCCGCGCCACGTACAACATAGTCTCAGGACTGAATGTGCGTGGGTCGATCCCAAGGTCCTGTTGGCAAATCATAAATAAGGAAGAGGTAAATAAAGGAAGAAAGACGCACTTTCCACCCAACAAGAACACCAGCGGTCAACTGTTCAAGTCTGCTAACGATGGGGGAGGTCTCGAACACCTTCTCCGCGCGCTCCCAGTCGAACTTTGGTTCGCTAGATTCCGCACCATCTCCAGCGCCTTCAGAATAATCGAGTCGTACATTAGCGCCATCGTTGGCGCCCTCATCTCCATAATACGAGTCATCAGCGTACATCTGTTCCTCTACAAAGGCCACCTTCTTCTTTCCCTTTTTCGCCTTGCCATTTCCGTTCTCCAATGCATAAGAGTAGTCTCCCCACATCCCGGCTTCGACGTCTACGCTTGTCACAAACATGTTTGGTGGCAGTTCTCCGCGCTCTTGGATCTCCGAGGGTGGTATCAAACGTGCATTTGGAGCTGGGCCAGTTGAATTGAACAAGGTGGAGGCAGATGCGGAGGTGGATGGTTGAGGCTGGGAATCGTCTTGCTTCTGCGTTTTCCCCTTCGCGTTCTGGGATTGTGTTTGTGGAGACTCAGCTAGACTCGCATCAAAAGTAATCTTCTGCGGGATTGGGTTTGACATGGAAAGCTTGAACCCCTTCTTTTTGTTTTTGTTCCGCATGGTGCCCATCATGACTTGGTCCTGAGTGATATACACAGGAGCGGGCGATATATCGTTGATCCTATCATAAGACGAGGCGAGGACGATGCGTGCCTTCTTGGACGGAGGCTGGAGAGTTTGTGTAGCTGGTGGAGAAGCGGGAAGGGGTATCGATGCTGGCTCGCTCGCGGAAGCCCCTGGCGGCTTCGGCGGTCCCAGGGGAAGACTATTTGCCTCAGAAACTCCCTTCAATGGTACTGTGCTTTTTGTATGGCCCTCTTTCAAATACTCCCGCTTATTGCGACGTCGTTGGTTCCGGGCGTGAGTCGACGCCTTTCCCAACCCTGGCGGTACGTGGATGACTCTAAAAATGCCTTCAATTCAATCGGTTGCCTCATTTTTTTTAGAGAAGAACTCACTGAGAAGCAGCCTTGGCATTTTCAGACCTTGCGTTTGCGACCTTCTTTGATGGTTGAGGTTTTGGCGGTGAGGATGACGCAGAAGAGGAAGATGAGGATGAGGATGCTGACGATGTCGAGGATGTCGAAGACGATGAAGATGAAGATGAAGTAGAGGACGAAGATGACGATGACATTGAGGAGTCGGAATCGTAGCCTGTTTTGTGCGGTACCTGAGGGGGGTTTACGGCTGCGGTTTGTGACGAGGTTCCAGCAGGCTTTGTCGGCACGGATTTCCTGGCAGGTGAATCCTCTTTATGCGTATATTCAGTAGGAACTTCCGATCTCTTGCGCTTCTGTCCATGAGGCCGCCCTACAGTATAGTATCGAAACCGGATACAGTTCAGTAGGAATTCACAAATAACGTACCACTAGGTTTCTCCGCCGCCTCCAGCGGTGTGCGTTGTTTTATGCATATTAGATCGCCATCTCGCACAGTAGAAAAAGGACTATCATCCAACAACTCGAAGTCGTCCAAGAACAACATGAGATTTCGACCGTGATACTGAGCACCTTTCAGGACTTCAACGCGTCGACATAGCTCATCCTTGACGTTTCTGACATTCTCTGGGACGTTGTGGGCATCTGGAACAAACCAAGCCTTTACGTCTGGTAGCGGATGATAGGTTTGAATGCGTATCCTCATGAAAATGGCACAGGGAACGTGGAGGTTTGCGATGCAAGCAAAGCAAATTCCAGATGTCAAGCATCGGAAAACGGAGTCACATGATCGAAGATTGCGGCCCGATCCGCAAAAAATCAAAAAATCATCTATTATGTACTGGAAGATAAGTTGGGGATTCCGTGCTTCTACTTAGCTCACGTTGAGAAAGCAATTGTATAGCTATTAATCAACTCTATATTTCGTCCCAAATGTTAGTATTATTTGCTCGACCCAAGTTTGACCGTCGAGGGAAGAATCAACTCTCGATATTATATAAACTATTGCAATTTAGGCTTGTGTTTTCAATTCCCCCATGTGAATCCAAAGACCACCCTATATACAACCATGAATCTCTCATCCAATCATTCATAAGATTGAAAACTCACCTTGACAAACATCGTCAGATGTGACAGGAGGTGAACCTTCTCCTTCGCCTTACGATCCGTTGCCTCTGCCCACGCCGCAGGTGGCTTCGCATTCACGGAATCATCAAGAGTGAAGTTCGTGAACTGCTGCAAAAGGCGAACGAGGAAGAACGTCGCTTCATGGTAGGCGAATTGCTGCCCAAGACAGATTCTTGGTCCGCCGTTGAAAGGGCAGAAAATGAACGGGTTGGGTACGAGATATTTGCGCAGTCTGTCATCGAGGAACCTGTCTGGGTCGAATTCCATAGCTACAAACATATTTCATAAGTGTCAAATGTTTTAGGAAAGGGGGTTCCTGCAGACGAACCGTCCGGTCCCCACAAGTCTTCCCTTCGCTGCATGTGAATGGTGATGTAAAACACACTATCTCAAGCAATTAACGTCGCCGAAATATAAATCCTGCGGTAAGATGACATACGGAGTATTCGCTGGAACATAGATTGGGTCCTGGCCGTTACGCCCTGGTGGTAAGACAACATCTTTATTAGACGTCCTAAACGAGGCGTACACAAAGAAGTCATCAATAACGCGCTTCCCTTGTGAGAGTTAGAGGTACATACCTAGTGTTGGCAGGACTAACGGACCACAAAGATCAATAATTAGCTTCGCTGGTGAGCAGAATAAAAACATACACAGGAGGATAAAGCCTGAGTATTTCTAGCCAAAGTGCATCAGTGTGAGAGCAAAACAATAGGCAAATATGACGCTTACCATTAAGGAAAGCCCTCATATACTTCATTTCGCGCATCTGCTCATATGTGGGGCTTCCTGTAGGACCCACCTTTTCGAAGATTTCGTCGCGGAGGCGTTTGACGACATTAGGATGCTGGGTGAGCATGTAAACCGAGGACGTGAGCAGAGATCCAGTCTGAAACATGGAGGTGAGTGGTGCGATACTACCTTGATATGAATTTAACACAACTTACCGTATCTCTACCAGCGACGAGAAGGTTCATTAACTACCTCCACAGTCAATACACGATGAACAACTAAGAGTTTGATACACACCTCGTCCTGAAGGACTTTCGGGTCCTGAGTATGCCTGACAAGATGCGCCAACAAATTCCCATCTTCCTCATTCTTCGAATCGACCTCTCCCTTGAGCTCCTGCTCTCGTCTGCGTAACGCCTCAACCATCAGCGGCTGTGTGAAGTTATCGATGACCTTCCGCAAAGGCTTAACGCTGTCCTTTCCGAATTCAAGCAGAGCCCATTCCGGTCCGTATCCGAGACGACTGACGGATTTCATTTGGCCCTCGCTGAAAGCTTTGACGAACTCTGTCGATGGGTGGGCGTAGAATGAGCTGGAGTTCAGGTCTGCGTGCGAAGGTGGGTATGGGATGCCAGCGTTGAGTGATCCCACCATGTGGCCAAAGAGGAACTCAGAGGCAGAGTCGAGGGTGAACCGGGAAACTAGGTCCTGTTTGTGCATTCCACATGTTGAAATTTCGTGCTTTTGCTTCATAGGAAAGAGTAGTATCATACCTGGAAATCGACAGCGAACCCTTCATTTAATCTAGTCTTGGCTGCGCGCAGAGCGGTGTCACAGTTCCGTTGATAGATTTCGAAATCGCTTATGCGTTCGCGCGTGAAGAACGGACGAGTCATGGAGCGGTGGAATCTGCGACACGGTTGGGTCATGAAGATTCTAGGAGTACCGTCCACAATATGATGCTTACTTCCACATTTCACCTTGTATTTCACCATAAGCCCGCGTAATCCCTTTGAGACACTTGATTGCACTCACCATCTGCATTGAACACGCCGGTCCCCAAAAGAGAGTCCATCTGATTGATGAATACAGAGCCTGCGAGTCCTTAGAACTGCACCTAACAGAGGACAACACGAAGTTGAACATACCTTTTTCAAAGTCATCAAACTGAGTGGATAGAATAGCCTTCCCATATACGATGCGAGCTAAATGTTCTGTCCACACAACATAACTTAGGTAAGCGTACCTTGATGTGCTCCGGTTCGAATGTTACGATCTTTATGAATAATAGCTGGTGAGCGTATGGTCTTAAGCACTCGTAAACCACATACCAGAGTCCGTTGGAAAAGTTCAAGCTGGAAAGTCTTCCCGTACGTTTTGCTGAGTTGGTTCATCATGTCACCTTCAGAAGTGAGCACAGATGTAAATCTCCAAAAAGCCGGACATACCTGGATACCCGGTCTTCGTACTGCTCGCCATCTCAGACACTACAGCCACGGACGAATCTTGAACAATCGGTGGTACGACTGCTCCAGCAGCTGCAGCTCGTCGTTTGCTGGCCCGTTTGGTGTGATAAAACCCGAATACGAAGAGAAGCGGCCTGGACAAGACAACCAGAGGGACTATAATCCATCGCGAGACCACAAACGTTGGTCGAATTGCATGGAGTAATTGAAAGAAGATGTATGTGAGAGCTGAGGGAAACACAAAGCTAGGAAGGATGTGCCACAAGTACGGGATACCTGGTGGTAATGGCATCGTTGATAAAGACGGTAACAATACGACGCGGTGGGTGTCTCATTCTTCGTGGACTATATTTATATAAAATTCACTGCCGGCGGGCGCCGTTGCGCTAACTGTATGCCGTAACTTACAAATCACTTTGCGGTCAGCAGCGTCACAGCAATCCATATGTTGACCATTTGAATTTTGCTGCGCAGTTATCAAATGTGTTGAAAGCTGACAGAGGGTTGAAACCGACGCACAGACTCGTCGACATGCTACATACCTGGAAGTCAACGATGTCCCGGAAATCAAGGACTCGGAATGATTCGTATCCTTACATACGGAGGTGTCCATAAACTCCAGTATCCCCGGGACACTATACACACTACAGACTTCTCCACTTCAAAACCGAACCATTACGTGTCGCTGTTTACCCCTCCATACCCTTTATATATTCTTTGCTGATTCCTAGGATGTTGAAGTATAGCCTGAGGATTTTGAAAGACCGAAGGGGAAAGCTCTGAAGATCTTAAAGACCTGAATTGCTGTTGTGTCGTCCACGTTGGAAGCATGTACATACCTCAGTCCAGCAACCTTGGCCAAGATTCCAAAATCGGATCAGGACCTCTTTCTAAAAACTTGGAAACCTCTTCCAAATCCTCACTTCTGCAAATATACTCCTTCCGTTTACGGTCTTGCATCCAAACGAGCTTCATGCCGACTAAACCTTCCGAAAACCTTATATTTCCACAAAAGTGATCGCGCAATCGAGTACGGTGTGAGCAAAATGGACGGTAAGTGACGGACGCTGATAGGAAGGACGGTGGTTCCCAAATCACTACACAGTACAAACCGAGTGAGCGCCGGGGCAGTGTCTGCGAAATTTGAAGGCGGTAGCACGACATGTAAATCGTCATAAAACTCGTGTTCAAAGGTATTGATAACGAGTTCAGATAGATGGGGCGCCGCGCGGCCCAACGTGGTCCACAGTCTCGCATCGTCCGCTATCTGAATAAAAACATCGAAAACTTGTATCCTCTCCCAGTATTCAGCAATGAATTCGGTCAAGAATGTATAGACAATAGAGCCTTGTGGGATCAAACGACGTGCCCGTACATGCAGCAGTGCACTCCCTGTCCCTCTAAGAACTTCATTTCACCAAGCACCGCGTTGGTCTTGTGCAAGAAGGTAAAGGTCGAGACAATGTCCCCAGACGGTCGAAGATTGCAGGATAATGTCGCGCCATGAGGAACATACTTGAGAGCATCGGCGAATTGTTGTCAAAGAACTACTGGTGAAATCATTGTCATCTTTGTCGAGGTCGCAAGGCGAGTAATCCATGTCCGTGTTCCTCGCCACAGAAGAGGAAACCGAAAATATGATCCAGAGAGGATCTTGGTTGAGTTTGGATATCGGCGAGAGATTCATTGGCGAAATTGCCAGAGACGTGGGCTTGCAATGCTATGGTCTGAGTAGGAAGATTGATTTTGAGGTGAAATTCTGCACTCTCAACGTGTCAACGTTCACGTGATATTTCGTGGTATGCGGAAAGCTGACAACTGCGAATAGCATTCCGAATCTTCTGGATATTCAGATGGATCTACTCTAGGTATCAACCCTCGAAATATATGATAAACACAGTAGTGCGAGATATCGATTCAAACAAATAAAATGAAGATCATGTTACGAGTTTCGCAATTCAACCCTCCGCACTGAATTGTAAGTTTGTCATGTCCGATATTTGAGATCTATAATTTAAATCCAAACCGATAGCGTAGCGATATAACTGTCGTAAAGGCCCTCTACAAGTATGATATAACAATAATCGTCGGGGAGGCAGAGGATATGGGGTAAGTACGCGCCGACTTACCAAAAAAAAACTTCCAGGTCGTAATAAACGAAAGAAAGTGCTCTACTTTTAAAAATGGTTGAAATAAGCGCGTGGATGGGTAAGTATACTGGGCAAGAACGGACAGGAAGATGCTGTGTCTAATTGGTAATACAAAATTGCAGGATGAGATAGATAGATGGATGAAAGGTATAATACACAGTGAACGATAGAAAGCAACGAGGCGGTGTGCGGTGTTGGCGAGCGACGTCCTGAGATCTTGTCAGGAGTAATGAAGAAGGTTTGAGGACGCATGATAAGCATGTCAGTGTGAGGTCGGTGTCCGTATTCGAGATGATGTCCGTGGCAGGGTAGGTAAGAGTTGGAGGAATATCTATTGAGGGATAGAGAAATCGGTGAGGATCCCGCTTATCCGACTGTAAACCGCTTCGGGGTATTGTCTACAAGAGAAGTGTGAATAAAAATCGATATCGGAGAACATGCATAAGTCTTACCGTTCTCGCAATCGTTCAAGAAGGTCGAGCGCTGCGTCACGATTGCCAGCGCCCAACTCGGCTCTGACCATGACTTCCCAAGTTGAAGGCTAGAGAAATAAAGAAATCAGAAACCGAAAGCAAAGAACATAAAATATAACACACCTCGCGGTAGACAGGAGCCATAACAGGAACGTCGCTGCCCATCTCCGGACTATGCGGCGCATGGTTGTTCGGCGCCGCAACACCTGTCGGGGGATTCGACAGCGCCTCAAAGATCTCGCGCGCCTTGTCCAAATCACCGACGTTCGCGTATCCCTTAATCAAGAAGTTCGCGATGTATGCCGTCATATGCACACCCGCCTCGACCATTTTGTTCACGTAGACGGGGAGGAGGTCGGTCTGCTTATGCGCGACGATGGCGTTGATGATCGCTTCGAAGGCGACGGCGTCGGGCTTGGGCGCACGGGGGTAGGTACCCATCGAC
Source organism: Pholiota conissans (assembly GCA_015484465.1). Taxonomy (NCBI): domain Eukaryota; kingdom Fungi; phylum Basidiomycota; class Agaricomycetes; order Agaricales; family Strophariaceae; genus Pholiota; species Pholiota conissans. The sequence continues at coordinate 32,941 of MU155314.1, forward strand.
TCGAAGATGGAGATCGCTTTGTCGAGGTCCTTAGATACGCAGCCGTAGGCGTTGATGAGCGAGGCGAAGTGAGCGCCGGTGACTTCGACGGAGGTATCTTCAAGGAGTTCAGCGAAGACCTTCTCCATGGGTTCCAGGGCGACAGGTTCGAGGGATCCGTAGGTGTCGAGGAGAAGCTATGATACAAAAAATCGTCAACATATGCGTGATAGAAATTAGAATGTAAGCAGTGAAACGTACCTTGTAAGTATGAGCAGAAGGCCTCACACCCGCCTTGCGCATCTCATTATAATAATAGAGCGCAGACGTCCTGTTGGGCTTCGTCGTCGTATGCAGCTGCATCATCGTGTTATACGGCGGGACCCTAGGCTTGAAATTGCGCGACCTCGTCATCTCCTTGAACAGACTCTCGGCCGACGCGACATCACCCACACGAGCGCAGGCACCAATGACCGTACCATAAGTGATCGACGAGACGCGCACGCCGCTCGCCTTCATCTGCTGGAACAGCTCGAGGGCATAGTCCGCCTTGCGCGCCTTGGACAGCTTCGAGATGATGTTGTTGTACAGATACATGTTCGGCTTCACCCCGCGCTCGACCGCCTCCTGGAACAGCGAGATCGCGCCCGAGGTATCGTCCGTCGTGTCCTTGACCAGCTGAACGAGGATCCCATAGGCATCGGCGGACGGTGCTAGCCCCTGCTCGAGAATCCGGACGCGGTGGACATGCGCAGCGTCGACGTGTCCCGCATGCGCAAGGGCGATGACCATGCTGTTCTCAATCGCGGCCCATTCGTAGCGCTGCTCCTCGGGCGCGAGCGTCTGCAGCACCGACTGTGCGGCAGTGTACAGCTCGCGCACCTTGTCCAAGTCCTTTAGCCGTCCCGAGCCCTCGATCAAACGACAGATGTCAAAGATCGCGGGTGCCATTCCCTTCTTCGCGCCATTCTCGAACAGAGTGTACGCCTTCTCCAGTGCCGCGGGGAGCGCGGTGCCAGTTGGGGGGCCGAGCGCCTTGAAGATCGCCTGCGAGAGGTACGCGTCGGTCTGGAGCGGCTGGGGCTCCTCCAATGGAGCGAGCTGCGCCTCTACTGGGTTAAGCATATCCGCCGCCTGCACGACCGCGTTCTCCAACGCCCGATACCTAAGCTCGTCATAGTGCTGCGCCGTCTCCAGGTACGCGGAACCGTAGCTCGCGAACAATTCCTGGCGCGCTTCGGGGCCTAGAACACGATCAACTGCACCGACGACCCGTTGCCGTGCGTCGCCGCTCAAAGACTCGAACCCTGCGCCCTGACCTTGGAAGTCCTCCAGCAGCGACAGCACGCCAGCGAAGGCGAAGCCCGCAATCTGGGGGAGGGCCGCGGGGTTGCCGTCAAGCGCGTTAATCTCGAAGTACGAAGCATAGGTAAACAGGACATCCCAGTCCTCCGGCGAGAGCACCAGCTGACCGAGGCTACCGTCGTTCTTGGCCAGCCCGTATGCGTTCAGTAGAACAGGAGCGAACAGAAGATCGTGCTTGAGTTCGAGTTGGAAGGCAAGGCGGGCGAGGAGCAAAGCGGAGACGAAGGAGAGAGTGCCGGTGCCTGTATATACAGCGTGGTATACCCGTTCGATGAAAGCTTGCGTGTTGCCTGCGACGGCTTCAGCCACAAGACGAGGAGCATCGGATTGCGAGACTCTTCCGCTAGTGAAGTACTCAACCGTGCCATCGTAATAGACCCTGCTCGCAAAATCAAGCTCACCGAGCGCAACGAGCTCGGTAGCGACCATCCTGGACAGCTTGTTCAACGGCATCGGCTGCTCAGCCTGGCGGGTTTCCTCCAAATCCTGCAGAAGATACTTGAGCGCCTCGATGGCCGTCTCACGATCGACATTCCCGTTTCTGACGTGTTCGAGGTTGGCCGTGTAGAAGATGAGCCGGATTGTCCTGGAGATAGCGATGTTGTCTTCGGCATGTACGCTCTTGAGCACCTTGAACAACCTATTGAGATCCTCGATTTGTCCCTTTTCCGCAAGCGCATCGAGCATCAAGAACCATGCATAACCATCCGGGCGCATGACAACTCCAGAAAGGCCCTCAAAGGGGTCCGCAGGAGTCGCCCGCTGCGATAACAACTTGTCGAACCACGACAACGCAGACGCGATATCGCCACTTTGCAAAAAGCCGTTGATAACGGTACTGAACATGGACGAAGTCGGGATGGGCACGTCGGCCGCGGTGAAGTTGTTACCGGCCTCCGAGCGCAGAACCTGGTCAACGAGTTCAATAGCCTTTTCCGGAGCACCAGCACGGAAGTAAGCTTCGATCATGGTGTTCCAAACCATAATCTGAGCTTGACGACCAGTGTGTGCCAGTGATGCTGGATATCTCGCCAATCTGTTGCGTGTGCCTGCTTCGAGGAACGACTTGAAGATCTCCTCTGCCTGGTCGATCTGGCCGTTATTCGAGAACACGAGGATGAGGTAGCGATAGACCGGGATGGCGACAGGGATCTGCAGTGATTCCAATTGCGCGAAGATATGGATGGCCGCATGCACGTCACTGTGGTTCGCAGCGCAGCTCATCAGACGCACGAATGTGCCCGGTTGCAGTTGGTCCTTGCCGCCAACGGCCAGTACGCCTTCGAAAAGCGACATGGCCGAACCGAAGTTGTCCTCCTTTTCGAGTTGTGCCCGTCTTTCCTGGTCCAGTTCTTCCGATGTAGACTCGCTCCGACCAATGAGGGGGCGTTTCTTCATGCGGACGTCCATTGATAATTTCACTCGGTGGATTTCCTGGTCGCGCGTTGTTAGAACAAGGATGAGTGTCTCGTAGGTTTCGACATTTGGTAGGACGGATTTGTTGAGCATGACATTGTATACATCGATGATGGGACCGAGAGGGCTTCCTTCAGCACGAGTCTTGGCGTAGGCGGAAAGGATCGCGTTGAATACCTCGACAGATGGTTTCTCGTGTTTGGCCAGAAGTTGACGGACGGCCTTGGCGATACCTTCGTTGTCTCCGGTGTTGGCAAGATAACGCAAGTGCGAAATTTCCTTTTCGAATGGGCCGGTGTGTTTAGGAGCCTTTTTCTCCTCCTTGGTAGATCGTTTGGGTGCCTCGGCTTGCTTCGAAGCGGCGGGTGAGGGAACAGGCGCTTCGGCACCTTTCAGAAGAGGGCTTAACGGGGCAGATGTAGAATTTCGGCGGACGAGTAACGGTTGAGTTGTAGGAGGGACGACCGGGAGAGGCTCAGCGAGAAGTCGCTCCTTAGCCGATGCCATAGTATCAGGCGCAAAGGCATGCTTCCCGCGAGTGTGAAGCTGGACAGTCTTGAGGACGCCCAGCTTCTCGCCGCGTTCTTTGCGTCCGCTGCCCATGGATACGCTGGAGCTTCGCATCCTAGGCTTCCTGCCAGATGTAGGTAGGATGCTCCGTTTTGGCGCGAGCTCTTCCTGATCATCGGCCTGAATAGACTGCCCGTCGTGTGAGGTGACTGCGTTGGCCTGGATCACTGCCCTTCCAGCGTTCTTGAAGGGGAAAAATTCCGTTAGAGCCGCGTACACAGTAGATACATCCAACTACCACATACATTATAGCCTGCATGAAAACGGCTTCCAGCGCCATACTTTGAACCTCCTGGTCCTGGACCATTCCCCCATGTTGAGCCTGAGCCCGACGAGGGCCCCGACGACTTGGGCTGGAGGACATTCCTGATAGCATTCGTTTGGTTGTGGACGATGGCGACTGCACGTCCTGTACTGTGTAAGATATGGGGCAGCATGACTGCCTAGAAGGGTGTCTAGGACACCGTAGTGGATGAGAGTGGGTGGTCCCCTTGAGTGGGGATGGAAGTGGGCCCAACGATATGGCTGTGAAAGAAGAACCTTCGAAACGGCCGAACCGATTCGTGGTCGTCTTTTTTTGTTTACGTGCACGTCACGCGCATACAGCCAAATAACCAAATTCGGATCAATCCGGGTCTCGACGCTGACTCGTTTCGTGACCGTCACATAAGCGCGCGTTTTAGCGCCCAATTTCCCACCTTCGTCCCCGTCGCTACGCTGGTATGGCCCGTCCCAATGATGAGATTTCAAGTCTCCTAGCACGTCACCTCAAACATTTATCGCTCACAACCACTCAGAAAGCTTATTTCAAGAAGCATCCGTGACAACCTAGAATCCGCACAGTCCGGGGGAACTTGAACGCGGGGAACAACGCGGGGAAGCCGGCTCGTCCAGGGCACCTCGACATATGATATCAGGCCGTCCACAGATCGTGACGCTTACATACAAACTGCGCCTCCCACCAGTCATGATAAGATTGTTAGTCAGAATACGTGTGATCATCTAAAGATTGCTGGTGAGTTCGAGATGCTCAGAGGAACATCGATAACGATGGATACAAGTAATGAATGCAGAAGCGGTACAAATAGCCAGAGGTAGTGGGGTACTGTTGGGGTAGTGTGCACGCTGCGTCCCGACGCGACCAAGTATACGGGGGAGAGAGCTGGTTGTACTGCTTCCCCATTACAGTTTCTGTCTATTTTAGGATGCGCAAAAGATGTTGTCAGAAATCCAACGGATCTCCGCCACGATATGAGCCTGATCAGTGGTCTTTGTACCATTTCTGCGTACGTTACTATACTAGAAGACAAATACTGTTAACATGATAACAAGTCGAAGAGAATAAAAAGAATCAAGATCACCTCTAGCCTGATATCTTACAAATAAATAAAAATTATGTAGACTGCTTACAACTAAAATCATACAGAAATCCTCGAAAGCATTACTTCACCTTTCCGATATAACCCCAAGTTACTCTCCAGGCTTAGCCTCCTCCATCGTAACCCACAACCCATCCTAAAACCACCAACCCATCAGAATCCCACACACACACCACCGAAATAAATAAAAAAACAAACACTCACCAGAACATACATCGTCAAATGATTCTTCGGCCTAATCTTCTCCCTCGCCTTCCGACTATCCTTCGTATCCAGCGCCCAGCTTGCAGGGGGACGCGACGCAGGAGGCTGTGCTTCAGACGCCAGCGTAAACGAGGAAAAGTTCTGCAGGAGCCGGACGAGGAAGAATGAGGCTTCGTTGTACGCGAACTGTATTCAGATGCGAAAGTCAGCATTGCGTCACAGGGAGAGTGTTAGAAACAGGGGATCACTACGTACCTGTTGCTCGAGACAAATCCTAGGTCCGGCGTTGAATGGGAGGAATATAAACGGATTCGGCGTAAGGTACTTGTGCAACCTCTCATCCAAGAACCGATCGGGGTCAAATTCCAGGGCTAATCACGTCTCAGCATAGTCTCCTTGCTTTCAAAAACAGGATAATTACCATCCGGTCCCCAAAGGTCTTTACGCCTATGCATTATCATAACAGAATACGGTGTTCTAGACTATCGTCAGGGGAGCTCTTTGCGTGATACAGCAACCGACGAAACACATACCTCGTATTAGCAGGGATATAGAATGGCTTCTTTCCGGGTACTTTGCTTGCCCAAGTCGTAGCTTTCTTCGAGATCCTGTCAAAAACTTTATGAGCAGGAGCTCCCATATAAAATACGGCTCGAGTCATACCTGACGTTGAAAGGTCTGAAAATGCGTATATAGCATTAGCTATAGGCGCAGATCATACCTAAGAGAACTCACACTACAGGATATAACCTCAGAGTTTCTAAAGAACCTCATTAGTGGAGAGATTATAGGGAAATATGATCAGACTCACCATTCAAAACAGCTTTTAAGTACTTCATATCCCGGAAATCATCATAGTTCGGTCGTCTTTCAGGTCCAATCTTAGTCAAAATTTCCTGGCGCAGCCGTTTAAGAACCTTGGGATGCTCAGCAAGCATATACACCACGAAGGTCAACGTGCTCGCAGTCTAAAGAATGCGCAACTAAGCGTCATCACGCAAAACAAACTATCAAAAAAACACCCACCGTATCACGTCCAGCAACCAAAAGTGACATAATCTCATCCCTCAGCATAATTGGGTCCTCCGTCGAATTCACCAGATTCTCCAACAACGTCTCATCGTCGCGGTCCTTTTCAATCGCACCCTTCATCTCCATGTCCCTCTTATGCTTGATGGCTTTCTCAACGATGGGATCAATAAAATCATGCACGATCTTCATCGGCTTCTTCAGCTGGTCCTCCCAGAATTCCGCAAGCGGCCAGTGGTACCCGAAACGCATGCGATACGCGGTAGTGCTCTGCGCCTGTGAGAACGCGGCAACAAAACGCGATGCAGGATGGTCGTCTTTCTCACTGTGGGCGACGCCATTGGGGGAGATGTAGAACGGATATGGGAGTCCCTCAGTGAGTGAGTGCACGTCGTTGCCAAAGAGGAATTCGGTCGCGGAGTCGAGCGTGAACCGTGCGACGAGGTCCTGGAAGTCGACTGGGTGTCCCTCACGCAACCGCTGCTTGAGCTGCTTGATTGCACCCTCGGCGTGTCTGTCGAAGTTGTCGAAATGGCTAATGCGGTCTTTGCTGAAGAATGGCCGGGTCATGGAACGGTGGAATCTGGAGAAGTTGTGTAAGTGTATGTCCTCAGTAGAACTTGGCGAGCGAAGAAGACTTACTTCCACAGTTCACCGTCTGCTGCGAACACTCCAGTACCAAGTAACGGCTCAAAGAGGTATCGTATTTCAGCCCCTTTCTCAAATTCGTCGAACTGGGTGGCCAGAATAGATTTGATGTACTCTGGCTCAGCGGTGATGATCTATGCACACAATCAATACACAGTCTTGGAAGCTACGCGCGCACGTACCCGATTGTCAAAGAGCATCCGTCGATTGAACGTATACGAGCCTAACTTCTCACACACATCCACGAACCCATCTCCAGGGTAGCCCGCTTTATGCGCGCTGATAGCCTGCCTCAAGTTCATGAATCCGCCCGTCGACCCATCGCCAATACTCGGCGGCATCTCCGCGCCTTTCCTCGCAGCATCAAAACGGATATACAGTTCATCCCACAGAACCGCAGCAATCAACGCCAGAGGCAAACTGAGCACCGTAGCAAGGACCGTCCATATTGTCGTGATGTTAACGTCGAATTGCGCTTCCACCACGCGTATGGCGCCCCATGCGAGCAAAGGAGGTGTGAGGATTTTGTGCGCGCTCTGCAGAAGGTAGCGTATGCCGGGAGGGAGCCCTCCCATGTTTTTGAATCGTAGAGCCCTTGCAACTTGGGTGATTCAGTCGATGGGGACGGTTCTGCGACAAGGCGTTTGTTGTTGATATCTCGAGGTAGCATTGGGTCATTGACGAAGTTGCTTCACACTATCACATGGTCGGCTGGGAAGCGAAGCCGCAGCAGTGCCCTTTCAGACTCGCTGCTGGCAGAGGCCATTTTCTATTATGCAGCACGGAGGACATCCGTGCGCTCGACTTTGCAGGGCTATCATTATTTGTGGGATTCAAAAAAAAGTCTGTCTTGAATTAGTTTTGGTGGTTTAAGTTGAATAAAATGAGACGGTATACATACATACGCTCAACGTTCACGCGCCATGCTCCTACGCAAGAAGAAAAATGCTTGGTACACCGTACCAGTGGTCGTTTGTTGATGGTTCAAGCTTTTTAAGTTTGAAAGCGGAGATGATGTTTGCCATCATAAGCCTTGCGGACAAAGCCGTGTCTAAACAATTTCTGCTTTGGCAACGTTGAACATTAACGTTGAACGTTGAACTTCAACCTATGTTGACTCTCCATTGACTCCCTGCTGCTGAAATGCCCAGAAGACTTCACTTATTCCTTCAAGCCATCTTTTGCATCGCTCGGTATGAGTAAGACGTGCGCCGTCGATGGAGTCGATGGACGACATAACTCCGAGTCCGCTATCCTGGGAGGGCCTACTGTACAACGAAGCTGAACTGATCCATAGACTGCTCCGAATCTTCTTATAGCTTGCAGGAGCTGTTCTCAAGAATCTGCATCATTTTCTTGCTCTATGCTTTGGCAGGTGCATGCGGCATGTGCAACAAGCCCTACATAGGACTAAAGTAGAGGCCTATGTCACCCTGTGCGGACCATTTAAGAGGGGCGTTCAAGTCGCACTAATCAACCGCCACTGTTGGTCTCATACCTTCAGGTAGACCAACGCTTGGTACAGAACTGTCTGGTTGCTACCCGATCCGATATAGGTAGCTCCTGAGCTGACTTACGCCGTTCGCTGTTAGTATGCATATAAAGGGAGGTATTCTATCTTCTCTTCACCATCCCCTCCTACTATAATGGCTCTCCCTCCTGGACCTGCGTATCTTCTCCGACTTTTGCCCTACTTTATCCTGCCTTCGATGACTGTCTACGTCTTTCTTCGACTTTCGGAGGGCCTCTTCTCTATTGTTTTGTCGAATTGTTTAACAATACCTGTCATTATATTAGCCAAGCCTATTCTCTTCTTCGCAACTCGACACTATCGGAAGGTCAAAGATAACTGGGACGCCAATGCCAACAATGCAATATTACCCCCTCATGTACAAGAATCTGTGTACTCTATGTTTGTCAAACTGGGTGAAAGCCTCCGCAGTGGATTCCCCAGTGAGCAATGAATTTTATACCTTTTCACAAACTCCGACTGACCTTGTGATGAAGGTGATGTCATGCAAGAATGGGCAGAAGAATACGGGAACACCATTCAACTTGACATGTTGACGACATCAACAGTATGTGGCGAAATGGATCATCTGTAAAGGCTACCTGCTGAACAGATTTATTACCTATCGATATTTTTGATAGATCATTACCCTGGACCCAGAACATGTCAAGGTTAGGAAGACACGTATGATACAAGGAATTTTTCACTCATGCTTCTCGCCGCAGATTATTCTTTCAACACAATACAGTTTATTCGAGAAAGGTGAATATCAATTCATTTCTCGTGAGCACTCAGCTTGATATCCTTGCTTCATTTAATCAGGACCTGCCTTTCGCGATATATTTAAATCTGTCTCGGGTAGCGGCATCTTCAACACCGATGGTGAAGAATGGAAGTACGTACATGCTACAAAGGATTCCCTAAACATCATAGATCCAAGCTGACAACGAATCAGATTCCATCGCTCTATTACAAGACCATTATTCACCCGAGAGAATATCAGCAACCTTGGGGTGTACGAGCGAAACTGTGATATCTCGCTCAAGGAAGCCAGAAAACGCGCTGCGGAAGGATACTCAATCGACGTCCAGGTATCCCTGAATTCCGCAATGCTCGTTTCTCTGCTGATGAGTTTATATACAGGATCTTGTCTCGCGTTTCGCCCTGGACTCGACGCTAGAGTTCTTAGTTGGTACCGGCGTTGACTCAGTCTCCGCAGGGATTCCGTATCCGCCATATTCAGCTGCAAAAAATAGTGCTTCCTTCAATTCACATATCTCTAACGCTTTTACCAACGCCCTCATGCAAGGACTGCGCTTTACGATGGATCGCATTTTTTGGGGGTCCGACTGGCCGTTGAGAGCGGAATTTTGGAAAGACAAAGCTGCGCCTATGCGAAGGATTCTGGACGAATTTACAATGCCGCTCGTGGAAGAAGCATTAGCACAGCGAGAAATGCATTTAGCGGACAAGGACACAGAAACTGAAAGCCAGAAACCCACTGCACTTGAGAACCTTCTGAATCACACACAGGATCCTACGGTTCTCAATGACGAGGTGGGCCAATTTCTTGCATTATCTGATAGGTATTGGAACCCTAATTCATAATTTCCAGATTATCAACCTACTCGCTGCTGGTCGTGATTCTGTACGTGACAAAAATCATTGTGCTGTCTGCAAAACCTGCCTACATTGGCCCTTTTACACAGACTACGGCTGTCCTAACCTTCTCAATCTATATGCTCGCCGAACATCCGCAAGTGGAAGAGAAGCTTCGTCAAGAGATTTTTGAGAGAGTTGGACAATCCGGGAACCCAACACAGGATCAAATGCGCGGCATGAAATACATGAGGGCGTTCCTCAATGGTATGTGTATTGCAAGGTATTCCATTGGACAGAGTGAATGCGATGGAATAATCAAAGTTTTCATTGTTAGAGGTCCTCCGAGTTTATCCTCCTATGTGGGTATTTTTTATTGAATAAAATTTGTCGCAACTTATGTCCCTCGATGTAGCCCAATGAATATGAGGTACTTATTCTTAATCGATGTTCTCGCTGCGTTTACTCGCACAATTAATTTCGTTTCTAGGACAAGTAAGGAGGCAATTACGCTGCCTAACTGCAATGAAAACCAGAAACCGTTCTACTGTCCGAGTGGCACTCAGTGAGAATCTCCCCATCTTCAAAACGTCTCTGCATAATCTGAAAATCTTTCCCAGAGTTGTGTACCCTATCATTTGCATCCATCACCGGACTGATTTATGGGGACCCGATGGTACTGGTCTATCTTCATCCCATCCCCGCTATATTTAGTCGCATCATATGCGTCTCATTCTCTTCCCTCTAGCTTTAAAATTCGACCCAGATCGCTTCATCGATTCCCGGCTGCATAAATATCTCACCCCGTACCCAAGCATATTCGTGCCCTTTAGCGCTGGCCCTCGAATCTGCATTGGGCAGCAATTGGCATACCAAGTCGCATCATTTTATCTGGTGAGGCTGTTACAGCAGTTCACAGGATTCAAATTGGATCCAAAGGCAAATGTTCAACCCCCCGACGAGTGGAAGACCTGTAAAGGGCGTAAGGCTAGTGAGAAGGTGCATGTAATGGCCCATGCTAGTATCCACATCAAGGTGTGACTTCGAGACACCTCCGACTGTTTGTTCGATAGGCTAATGTTGATGTTATACAATAGGGCGGACTTTGGGTGACCATGAAAGAGGTTAACCAAGGCCTTGAATCAGAGTAAGAATCCCATGTTCAATTCATGTTAATTCCAGTTCCCCAGACGCACTTCGAACCCGCTGTTGATGAATCGTGTTTTGAATATTACTCTGTCGTTCACCTAGAACAGTCTCTACTATTGGGTTATGTTTTCTACTCTTTTAATTATCTGAGCCAGTTTGAACACATAAACTGGCGTACTTGCCATTTCTTCCGTTATGCTTCCGAGTCGCCAAGTCGTGCCGAACGAGCAAAGCCGAGCATGCCGCTTGTCCTATGGTAATCATCGACGGTGTCAAGCCTCTCTGATTCCATCAACCATGGCCATGAGTCGCAACTTTTGCCTCCAGTCCTTCGTGGGACAAGCTGACCTTCCTATATTCAACTTCAAATGGGTTCTTTCTATGGTGCCGTTTCTCTTGCTTTTGTGGTTTATTCACTGCGCGCACATAGTATTTCAGCCAATATTCAAACTCGGAGGATCTCCATGACGAAAGAAAGTCGAACCCTGAGGCGCAAGCTGATCTACGATGCGTCAGATATCCCACTATACGTCCCACTTGATCTCAGCCGTTCCACTATTCGGCTCCTCCTATTGAAACAAGGTCAAGAATATGATGAGATCGACTGCTCTTTAAAGGAGGTCGATTTGGACAGACACCCAGAGTACACAGCACTATCGTACACTTGGGGTCCACCCATTCGTCGAAGCGCATCGTTGTGGACCCTGAGAGGTGTTCGTCAATATGTGCGCGAAAGGATGCAACAATCTACTCAATCCATGATCATTCTCGACGGACAACGTGTTCCTGTGACGGCCAATCTTGAAGCTGCTCTTCGATACTTGCGAAGCCCAGAAACACCTCTTTTTCTCTGGGTCGACGCCATTTGCATCAACCAAGCTGATCCCGAGGAAAAACAGCATCAAGTCGGCCGCATGGGACGGATATATTCGCAGGCAAAGCAAACCATCGTCTGGCTTGGTCCCGAGGCAGACGGTAGTAACAGAGCCATGGATTTCATAGCGACCTCTGATTTAATCGACGTGACGGATCCCAAGTTTAGAATTGGAAACATCGCTCTGCCTTGGCCCGAACTTCAGGCATTGTTTGCTCGCTCGTGGTGGAGTTGAATTTGGGTTATGCAAGAAGCACTTCTATCCCAAGAAATCACCGTCAAATGTGGACGCAAAGAAGTACCCTTCGCCATGTTTGCCGGGCTGGTAGTGAAGGAAAGTACTATAAGACGTCGACTACGAACTGAGCCAACATTCGGAGGGTCATATATGTTCAAGTCTCGGTGGACATTCATCCCACCTACGACGCCGTTCTATGTTCCCCTACATCTCTGGGACAAAAAACAAGACCATCCGACGCTGACGACAACATATCCTATCTGGGAGATGATGACCCAATCCAATCTGTTGAGCGCCACGCTCCCTCGCGACAAAATATACGGTCTGCTGGGCATATGCGATCCAAAAGATCGAGCCGCCATAGAAATTGACTACACCGGAAGAATGACAGACTCGATGATTTTTAGGGATACAATCGCACACATAATTCAGTCAAGAGATCATATTAAGCCTCTTCAATATGCGGCATCAGGTGGCAAAAACGTAATCGATTGGCCTTCTTGGGTTCCCGACCTCTCGCAGACAAACCCCAATTTCTGGTCTTGCTTTGCAGAAATGGGATACGATGCAAGTTATCAATCTTCAGGTCGTTGGCTCAGGCTGAATCACCCCTTCCTCGGTGCATTCGTGCTCGATCATCCATTTATCTTTTCTTGCCTGTTCCTGATATCTTCCACCATTGCACATCGAGTAGCGAACATCCTCAATGACTCGCGCAGGGCAGGCGCTACATTCTCCGACGATAACAACGTCTTAATCTTGCGCGGCATCCCATTTGACACCATATCATATGCTGATCCAGCTCCCGACACAGGGATATTTCTTTCATCGGATACGGTATACCTTGATCAAGAGAGGGCGGTCACATTGCCCGGAGTTGAAGTTTCTTTCAAGCGCTGGCAGAGTGCCGTCGCTTCGTTCAAGCCAAATCCCTATAGAACACCCGAAGGACGATATGCAGCATACTGGCGTACCATTATTGGGAACCGTCGCCGTGGTCCTTCGGGGTTTGTTACTCCGCCAGACAGCTTTCGCATGGGATATGAAATCTGGGGGGGCGCTCGCAGCATTCCCGAGGACCAGAAAGACCGATGGCAGGCATTGCTGACGTTTGGCACCTTCCAGGGCATGGTCGGACGGAGCTTGAACCAGAGATCATTCGCGATAACCAGTCTCGGATATCTAGGCCTTGTGCCTAAGGCAGCGAAAAATGGGGATCTAATATGCGTTTTCCAAGGTGGCGAAGTCCCATTTGTGTTGCGCCCGATAGGCAACGATCAATGGGAATTAGTGGGGGAGTGCTATGTTCACGGGATCATGGAGGGAGAAGTCGTGAAAAAAGCAAAACCTGGAGACGTTCGTACATATTATCTTAGATAGAGACATAAATTACATTTTGGAGTTTCCCAGATTGATACAAGGTTTCAGTTATACGTCGGTCGGTTTAAGCTCTTCCATGCGAACCCACAATCCTCTCTATAACCACAGTTAGTCTCCTTAAATCAAGGAACAAACGACAGTCGCTTACCTTGACATACATCGTCAGATGCGCCAAAGGATGAATTTTCTCTACAGCTTTGAGACCCTCCTCATTGGCCCAGTTTGCTGGAGGTTTCACATTGGCAGCATCGTCGAGAGAAAATCCGGTAAACTGCTGTGAAAATATAGCGCACGTATACTATTATTAGTCTAGAAGTGCAACCGAGTCAGAACGACTCAGAAGTGCAACTTCATGGTTTGCGACATGTTCCTTTTATGTCTGAGCCACAAAATATATTCAGCAAACGTATATTCACTAGAGAATCCTCTGTACAACATTTGTTTGTAGAGAACTTTATGCGGTTGAGTACAAGATAGAAAATATATACTTTTTTGATATATGTATGCGATGGTGATGATCAGGAACATGTGGACGGCTTCGAATGAACACTCCAAATTTTTTCAGAGGCATTACAGGCATACTTATACTACCCAGATGTGGTGATTAAATGAAAAGAAACCTCGATGACACTAAGAAATTGAAGGATTACTGCAAAGGGGTGACAGAGACCAAGGGCAAGTTCAAAGTTCGACCAGATAACCTGAGCTGCTGGCGAGAGCCACTTTCGTACGGCTCTTACTCGGCTGATGGCGGAGGTTCCAATGTTAATGTGACATTGCGTTATTCAACGGTTGCATATCCCAATTTTTTGATCCCAAACTTGAAACTTCAGCAAGCCCCGGGAGAGGCAGAATAAATCTGTAAAATCGAAGAAATTTAGGGAACCTAAAATTACCAATGTTAAGCTCTAATCCCAATTCCGACACGACCAACATGAAAATTGAGAGCAGGAGGGGCAAAATATAAAAAAGTTGCACTTCTAGACTAGTAATAGTATCAGATAGATCGGCTTACTTGTTGTCCGGGGCAAATTCTCGGCCCGGCGTTGAACGAACAAAAGATGAAAATTGGGAACGAGTCGTGCCGAGCAGCAAGCAAAGCCGAGCGTGCCGCCTGTCCTATGGTAAGTAAGCCAGTAATCATTGACCGTGTCATTGACAATGTTAAGCCTCTCTGATTCCATCAACCATGGCCACGAGTCGCAACCTGCCTCCAGTCCTTCGTGGAACAAGCTGACCTTCCTATATTCAACTTCAAATGGGTTCTTTCTATGGTGCCGTTTCTCTTGCTTTTGTGGTTTATTCACTGCGCGCACATAGTATTTCAGCCAATATTCAAACTCGGAGGATCTCCATGACGAAAGAAAGTCGAACCCTGAGGCGCAAGCTGATCTACGATGCGTCAGATATCCCACTATACGTCCCACTTGATCTCAGCCGTTCCACTATTCGGCTCCTCCTATTGAAACAAGGCCACGAATATGAGGAGATCGACTGCTCTTTAATGGAGGTCGATTTGGACAGACACCCAGAGTACACAGCACTATCGTACACTTGGGGTCCACCCATTCGTCGAAGCGCGTCGTTATGGACCCTGAGAGGTGTTCGTCAATATGTGCGCGAAAGGATGCAACAGTCTACTCAATCCATGATCATTCTCGACGGACAACGTGTTCCTGTGACGGCCAATCTTGAAGCTGCTCTTCGACACTTGCGAAGCCCAGAAGGACCTCTTTTTCTCTGGGTCGACGCCGTTTGTATCAACCAAGAGGATCCCGTGGAAAAACAATGCGAAGTCGGCCGCATGGGACGGATATATTCGCAGGCAAAGCAAACCATTGTCTGGCTTGGTCCTGAAGCAGACGGTAGTAACAGAGCCATGGATTTCATAGCGACCTCTCATTCAATCGACGTGATGGATCCCAAGTTTCGAATTCGGGACATCTCTCCACCTTGGCCAGAACTCCAAGCTCTATTCGCTCGCTCGTGGTGGAGTCGAATTTGGGTTATGCAAGAAGCACTTCTGTCCAAAGATATCACCGTCAAATGCGGGCACAAAGAAGCGCCCTTTGGCATGTTTGCCAAGCTGGCAATGAAGGAAAATGGGCTTAGAAGGCGACTGCGAACTGAGCCAACATTCGGAGGCTCATACAAGTTCAGTTCTAGGTGGACATTTATCCCACCTACGACGCCCTTCTATACTATATTACATCTTTGGTACAACATCCAACTTGATCCGACGTTGACAACAACCTTCCCTATTTGGGAGATGATGACTATGTCTACTCCATTCAATGCCACGCTCCCTCGAGATAAAATATATGGCCTATTGGGCGTATGCGATCCGAAAGACCGAGCGGCCATAGAAATCGACTATACAGGAAGAAAGACAGACTCGGTGATATTCAGAGATGCAATTGCGCACATAATAAAATCGAGAGATCATATACGACCTCTTCAATACTCCGCATCAGGTGGCAAGACTGAAATCGATTGGCCGTCTTGGGTTCCCGACCTCTCGCAGGCAAACTTTTCCGTCTGGTCTTGCTTCGCGGGAATGGGATACGACGCGAGTTATCAATCTTCAGGATGTTGGCTCAGACTGAATCATCCATTCCTCGGTACATTCGTACTTGACTATAAACTTCTCTCTTCCCTCCTCTTCCTGATATCTTCCACCGTTACATATCGCGTTGCGGATATGCTCAGCGACTCGTACGGAGCAGGCGCTTCCTTTTCCGACGATGACAACGTCTTGATCTTGCGAGGCATTCCGTTCGACACTATATCATATGCCGATCCAGCTCCTGATACAGGAATATTTCGTTCCTCCGATGCAGTTTATCTTGATCAAGAAAGGCGGATCACATTACCCGGTGTTGATACTTCTTTCGAACGCTGGGAGAGGGCCGTCGCTTCATTCAAATTAAATCCATATCGAACACCCGAAGGGAGATACGCAGCATTCTGGCGCACCATGATTGGGAACCGTCACCGCGGCGGAGACCTTCGACGGAACCCAGCAGGACATGTACCCCCGCCGGACAGCTTTCGCATCGGGTATGAACTCTGGAGAGGTGCTCGTGGCCTTCCGGATGAGCAGAAGGGTCAATCCCAGGCATTACTCACGCTTGGCACATTCCAGGGCATGGTGGGACGTAGCTTAAACCAGAGATCTTTTGCGATAACTGGTCTCGGTTATCTAGGTCTCGTGCCTAAGGCTGCGAGAAATGGGGATCTAATTTGCGTTTTCCAAGGTGGCGAAGTCCCATTTGTGTTGCGCCCGATTGGCAACGATCAATGGGAATTAGTGGGGGAGTGCTATGTTCATGGGATCATGGATGGAGAAGTCGTGAAAAAAGCAAAGCCCGAAGATATTCGTGTGTATTACCTTAAATAGAGATATAAATTACAATTTGCAATTTTCGAGAATGATACAACGTTAGGGCCGTTTAATTATGCGTCGGACAGTTTAAGCTCTTCCATGCGAACCCACAATCCCCCCTATAACCACAGTTAGTCTCCTTAAATCAAGGAACAAACGACAGCTGCTTACCTTGACATACATCGTCAGATGCGCCAAAGGGTGGATTTTCTCCATAGCTTTGAGACCTTCCTCGTTGGCCCAGTCGGCTGGAGGTTTCACATTGGCAGCATCGTCGAGAGAAAAATTGGCGAACTGCTGTAAAAACCGAACGAGGAAATACGTTGCTTCATGATACGCGAACTGAAAGAGATAGCCACACATATCAGATGGGTCAAACGCAAATAAGAGCGAAAGCGTTTTTACTTGTTGTCCGAGGCAGATTCTCGGCCCAGCGTTGAAAGGACAAAAGATGAAAGGGTTGGGAACGAGATACTTATGCAGCCTCTCATCTATAAATCTATCTGGATCGAATTGAAGTGCTGATGCACAGGCCCCATAGTTTAGATTTGATTCGACCCAAACTCAGGATACAACACACCATCTGGGCCCCATAAATCGGTCCTACGCTGCATATGCATAATACTATACACAACTCTATATTCAAACAATTCAGAAAGTATGACATTGGAAAACGCAACATAGAACGTACGGAACATTTGCGGGAACATACACTGCCTTTTGTCCTGGGCTGGCGGGGGGTAGTGTAGTGGCGTTTTTGGTAGACCTTTATCCGGCTTGAGCGTCACTATCACCTTGACATAAAAAAGCATATAGCAAACCTAGTATCAGCAGGCCTAATTGCGAGCGGTCAGCACTGTATCTCCATAATCTAAAAATTTGTACATACACGGGCGGATACAGCCTGAGGACCTCTTGTGAACGCATTCCAATCATCAATACCCAGGCGAAGTCAGCATAGACGAATATACATACCGTTGAGGAAAGCTCGCAGGTATTTCATCTCTCTCATGTTCTCATATGTCGGGCTGCTACTAGGACCAACTTCGTCAATGACCTCTTCGCGTAGACGCTTTTCGATGTCAGGGTGCTGAGTGAGCATATAGAACGAGGATGTAAGAAGCGATCCAGTCTGTATTGATATGTAGTCAGGTCTCTGAAGAATTGACAGAGGCAGCTTCGCATCGACTGACCGTATCACGACCAGCCACCAGGAGATTGACCAACTTTTTTAATCCGAAAACTTAGCGAATGGTATGTTATAAAATTATACCCGCACTCACCTCGTCTTTCAAAATATTAGGATCTTGTGTATGCCTCACAAGATGCGCCAACAAAGTAACATCTTCCTCATCTTTTGACTCGTCACCCCCTCCAGACGTTTCCTTTTCCCTCATCTCCAAAGCCTTGCGTAACAAAGGTTCTGCGAAGGCGTCAATAATCCTCCTTTGGGGCTTCACCTCGTCCTTCCAAAATTCCCAAAGAGGCCACTCGTTGCCGTAATTCATGCGACAAACCGAATTCAACTGTCCTTCTGTAAAAGCCTTGACGAAAGCCGTTGATGGATGGGCATAGAAAGAACTAGGATTTTTGCCTGCATGCGAGTGCGCATAAGGAATGCCCGCAAGGAGGGATCCGACGTTGTTCCCGAAGAGAAATTCGGTTGCGGAGTCGAGGGTGAAGCGAGATACGAGATCCTGGCGATTTGTTCAACGGTTTATTTGACGAGTAATGATGTTTTTAGGCCATACCTGGAAATCCACAGGGTGTCCTTCTGCGATACGATGCTTGGCATGGCTGAGGGAGATATCGCAATTACGATGGTAGATCTCGAAATCACTAATCCGTTCACGAGTGAAGAAAGGTCGTGTCATCGCCCGATGGAACCTATACGTATACATTTCTCGTTAGATTTGCAGGAAGTACTCGATTTTAGGCCACTCACTTCCACATCTCACCTACTCTTGCATCAGCAATTATCTTAGTTCTGGATTTTAAGAAAGCGTACCGTCCGAATTGAAGACACCCTTGCCCAAGAGTGAGCCCATCTGCCCATAGAATACAAGTCCTTTTTCGAAAGATTCGAATTGAGTCGATAGAATTGCCTGCGATTCTGGGTTCAATTTACGATATAATGCATGAAATTAAACCATGGATCTTACCTTGATGTGCTCCGGTTCAAGAGTAACAACCTCCCCGGAATGTGAGGTGACGTCAATGGTCGAAACTGAGATCGATAACTTACTATTATCTGATTCAACATCTCAAGTTGATACGTATTTCCATACTTCAACGTAAACTTGTGCAGAACATCACCTTGACAAACACATAATGAGATGCGTATACATCCAAAAACGCTGCCAGCAACGCACCTGGATATCCATCACGGAGAGTCGCAGCGAGCTTAGACACCGTGAAGATAGACCATTCCTCAACCACGGGCGGTATTACTGCCCCAAGCGCCTTCGCCACCCTCCCACTCCTCAACTTAGTGTATACGAAGCTCGGCGCAACACGAAGAGGTTGAGAAACAATAGCCGCCGAGATGATGAGCCACCGTGGGACGTCGTTGAAGTACGACTGGTGCCCTGCCACCAAGGTCAGGAAGATGTACACGAGCACCGAGGGGAAGAAATAGGCTGTGAATGCATTGATGAAGTAGACGATTCCTGGAGGAAGCTCCATGGTTTGGAAAGCAGTGTTAAATCCGACCTCGACGTTTTAGACAAGGTGGGATAACCAACCCTGCTTGGCAGAGACATGCAAACCTCCGCAGTCCTATTATAGAACATTGACCGCCGTGCGCAGTCCAGAAATAACTGAGCGTTCTATGTTGAGAATTAGACCCCCCAGTGGTGATTAAACGTCTACAAACTTTCATGGGCCAGGAGATAGGTTAGTAGCTGCAATTATTGGGTCCATCGAGACCACGCACCGTATATGATACGTTCACAAATCATACTCCACAGCACTTAGCAAACACCATGGGCACATTTCAGGCCAAATAAAGGCTCAGATGACGCTCAAAATTTCAGGCTTGAAGTTAAAATAATCCGGAGGCCCACAGGCTACAAGTGAGTGAGGAAAGCGTAAAAGATGACCTGCCGCGGCAAACACCGCCTGCACTTTGAATCGCCGACATTGTCGGAGTCGATGCGGAAATAGGCGCCCACTCGTCAAAGCCCGATCGTAACCCGGGACAGAGTAAACACCCAAAGAGAAACACAAAACATACAACGTATTCTTTTATTTAATCCGATTTTAATACACTAGAGATTCTTCCAATAACAGCCCCCACGAGAATTATGCAAGAAAATTACAGACGGTTGATGTCTCCGAGATCCTTGCAAGCCTCCTCAACGCGCTTGGTCAGGGTCTTCTCACCTTCGCGCACCCAGACACGGGGATCATAGTACTATGACGCAAAATAGTCAAAATCTAATTACATGTTGAGGATCAGAAGATAATTACCTTCTTGTTGGGCTTGTCAACACCATCGGGGTTGCCGACTTGCGTCAACAGGTAGTCCTTCTTTTTGAGGACAAAGTCCTGCAATCGCGGTTTCAATATCGAAACTTCAGAATTTTATAAAGGGATACGCACCCGGATACCGGCGAGGTAAGCGAATTGGGTGTCGGTGTCGACGTTCATCTTCACAACACCATTGCTCACAGCGGTGGAAATCTCCTCCTTGGAAGATCCAGAACCACCGTGGAAGACAAGGTACCTATGCCACAGTGAGGCGAAGAACTTATCAAAATTTTAGAGTAACGTACAGAGGCTGGGAGCCCTTAGGTTGCTTCAGCTGCTCAGCGACGTATTCTTGGTGCTTAGCGAGGAGATCAGGCAGGAGCTTGACGTTTCCGGGCTTGTACACTCCGTGAACGTTACCGAAAGCAGCGGCGATGCTGAAGTTAGGGCCGATGGCGCTCAGGGCTTTGTAGACATCGTAGACGTCGTCGGGTTGAGTGTACAGGCTGGCGTTGTCAGCACCGGTGTTGTCGACACCATCCTCCTCTCCTCCAGTGATACCGATTTCCATCTCGAGCCAGAGACCGATGGGGGCCATACGCTTGAAGTATTTGGCACAGATCTCGATGTTCTTCTCCTTGGGGTCTTCGGAAAGGTCCAACATATGGGAGGAGAATAGGGGCTCTTGGTGCTCCTTGAAGTAAGCCTCATCGGCCTCAAGCATGCCATCGAACCAGGGAAGGAGCTTCTCAGCGCAGTGGTCGCTGTGCATCACGACGGGGCTATGAAACAAGATGATGAATTCCGATACTGCAACGCGACGCGAGATGAGCGAACTTACACGCCATATGCTGGCGCCAAAAGGCGGACATGCTGAGCAGCGGTAACGGCACCGAGGATGGAGGCTTGTTGCTTATCGTTGGCGAGACCCTTGCCGGCGAAGTAGGCGCTTCCACCCTGGGATACTTGGATGATGATGGGAGATTTGATGTCACTAATGCACCGATAAGATAAAAACGCGATACAAGACAGATGGTGAGATAATTACCGGGCGGCTTCCAGGACGGCATTTACAGTCGATGTGGAAGTGACGTTCTACGGGGGGATCACGGTTAAAACACGCTTGCAGAGCATAAAAAACAGATAACGCACAATGGCCTAGAAAACGTCGGTATTTCGTCAAGTTTACGATGCATTTTACTCACTGGAATGGCAAACTAGAATCATGTAAGTATCTGTATGCCTTCCGATGCAAGATAACGCACCTTGTGCTCCTTCGCATAGTCGAAGAGTTTGCGAACGTTGTCACCAGTCAAGACTCCAGCCTGTTACGCGATTAGCGCCATCGCGGGACGTCGCGAGATCGCGAACTCACAGGAACGATATCGAGGATGCCCATGGCGATGCTGTGAAGATGGTAGTGGTCGGAGTGAAAGGATCTAAAGCGTCGTTCGCCGGGCGATTCTGGTATTTATTAACGTCAAATCACGTGGACCGTCCCTCGGTGAGCCGCGCTCCTTTTTTGGGATGCGAGCTCGCGAATCTTCCCTTCGGACCACTTGGCTTTCGTCAAAACCGGAGCCCTATGGGTATCCCTCAAACCGGGAGTTTTGAGTATGTTGTCTTTAGAACAGATCGTTGATCTGGTCAAAAAAAATCAGCGCTGGACAAATGCTACAGCAGCAAAAGCGAATTTTGCAGCCGCGCTAACAGGGGTAAAGATTATCGCGAACTGGCTTACCCCCAACATCGCGAATGCTAACCGCGTTGAAAGATAATACTCTGGATTCCGAATGTATTCTGCGGGCTCTTCTTGAACTCAAAATCGTTGTTAAAGAGGCTAGAAGTCCAAGACCGGCGACCGAATCTAACGGAAATGAGGAGTAACGCCGCTCTCTGTGCTTTAACGCCTATCTTGCATAACCATTTCGTGTTGATCTCAATATGTTAATCAACGGGAAAAAAATCTGTAGGTCTATGTGCTCTCGTACAACAGTGTCTGCAAAAAGGCTTCTTCTACACGGAAAAAGTGACCAAAAAAATTAAAATGTAGGAAAAAAATACAGCGCCACCACCCGGATTTAGACCTCAGACAAGCTAATAATGGGGGTTCCGGAGTAAGCAAAGCAGAAAAAAATCATCACCAGGACTCTCGGAGCGTCTATTTTTCGCACTTCTCCGTGGGCTGAGGCTCTACCCCCGCCGCATGCGTCTCATCACTATTCAAACTCTCCGCGGCTGCCAGAGTCTGAGCAGGATGCACCAATGCCTTCTCCAGATCCTTAACAAGCTTATCCTCCTTATGCTTCCTAACCCGCGCGGCGGCTTCCTCCCGGAGCTGCTGTTCGTCTCCCCTGGTCAGCTCTTTATGCTTGATCATGAAGATACTTGCGACAGTGGCGAATGCGTTCAACACGGCGTGCAAAATAAACAGTGTCCGGAAGCCTTTTATGTACCCTTTGTTAAGGATGGTGTCGGCAATTGAGGCAGATATGCCGAGAGTGGAAGGAGACGAGAGTTCGGAGGGGTCGTTAATTACTTGGGAAATTATACTTTGGGATAGAGATAGATTGTGCATCGAGGCACGAAGGGAGTTGTTTCTGCATGACCATCTACAATTAGAACACCATAGTAAAGAAGAGGAAATGCGTACATAATAGTTGCGCTAATTGCAAGGGCCAGCGTTCCTCCAAACAGCCGAATGAACTGGGCAAATCAGACTTTAACTCTCATAAATAATATCCATAGTACTCACATTCCTGAATGCCGTTACAACAGACATATCCCTACGCGAAACACTAGCCTGCGCTGCAACGGTAGTAGTTTGAAACGTCTGCGATTTCCTTGTCAGAGAAAAGATCACAGAGGCCAAATCACAAACATGCATACTTGGCCTGCACCAGTCCCAGCAAGAAGCATATATATCACAAGTTCAACTTTATGCGAATGCGGGTTGATAGTGGAGATTAGACCACACCCAATAGACCAAATCGCGAAACCGGTGTGAATGATCGTCTAACGGCGCTTCATGTCAGTATCGTCTTACGGAATAGACTGGAAAAGGCGTAAATACCCTGTATCGGCCAGTGCGGCTGACCATAACGCCCTAATGATTGACTCGAATCAAAGCATGGACAAAAGGATAGGTTGTTATACAAACGTACCGCAAGCCAACTAAAGAGGATTTGGCTCATGAGGACCGGAATAAGGAATATGGAGGCGCCTATGGGTCCATATCCCATGACGACCTGGAAGTACTGAGGCAAGTAATACAAAGTCGAGAAATAAACGAAGCCGCTAAAGAATTGACATTAGTAAAATGCACCGATAGGTTGGGAGATTCTACGTACTTGATAAACATGGTGATATACACGCCACTGATCGTAACGTCCTTGAAGATATACACTGCGCATCGAAGTCAGTCACAGTTCGGTGTGGTGTCGAATGTACACTCACTCGGAACGATAGGCAATTTCGCCACCTTCCATTCCCATACGCAGAACAAGAAGCAAACGAGGATTCCTGAAAATAGTGTGGCCAGAACGATTGCGGAGCTCCAGGGAAACGTTACGCCTCCCTACAATGGATTGTAAGTTGAAGTGTCACGGAATAAATCACTTGCCAAGCAAGAGTGCCTACCCAAATAAGAGGTAAGATAACAAGAGTACATCCCACGAGTGTTAGGATAGCACCCAAATAATCAACAGCGAGGAGTTTTCTGTGACGACTTAAATACCGCTTTCCAAGAGATGAATATGTGCACTCACTGCTTCATATTACCGGTGACAGGTTTCAACGGCAGAATGAAGATCACCACAAGGACGGCACAAGCCGACAGCGGGATACAAATCCAAAAGCACCACTAAAACTATATGGTCAATACAGAAGGAGGCAAGGCAAAAGTCGATCACACACCCTCCAAGTGACTTTCTGCGCGAGCGCTCCGCCAATCACAGGTCCAATGGCGTACCCAACAGCGACCACACTACCCATAATTCCCTGGTACTTTCCTCTACCAAAAATAGGTCAACGAGGGGGAAAGATTAATGAGAATGAACGACTCACCTGTCTCGTAGACTAACGATATCCGCCACGACAATTTGAGCCATGCTAATCAACCCTCCTATGATCATCCAAAAAGTCATATGCATACCGCAAGAGCAGAAAATAGCATTCGTGCTTATCGCTAACCTCCACCGGCGCCAGCCACACCTCGGAAGATGATAAGTTGGATAATCGTCCTCGAGAACCCAGCCAATAGGTTTCCAATCATGAAGATGCACATGGCGATAGTAATGGCTGCCTTGCGTCCGAAGATGTCACTAAAACGACCGTAGAGAGGTTGGAAGCTCGTAGATGTTAAGAGATACGCTGAAGGCACCCATGAGACGATTGCGCCTGCGTTGAAAGCAACAGAGATGGTGGGAATGGCAGTGGCGATGATAACCGTATCTAAAGTCGACACGACAATGCAAAGCCCGAGACCCAGAAAGCAAGCGACGATTTTTTTGAACGGAAGCAGGTTAGTTTGATCGGTCAACTCTACTGCTGGTGCGTGTTCGTCTGCCGTAGGTGTTGCTATCGGAGTCGGAGTAACTGTCCTGGATAGTCCGACGGGGGTAGACTGAGCCTCTCCATTGAGAGCAGGCATTTTCGAGGATCACAAAGCGAAAGAATGGGAGGAATATCTAAATTCTGAAGCCCCAAAATTCATGGTGGCCCCATTATATACTTGCGCGCCTGCCATACCGCAAGACCCTAGGCCTCGTGAGTCATGATCATTTTCCAGTGCATAGGTCACCGGTATTCGAGCCCCAGATATGAATATGGGGGTCCCACGAGTGACCGAAATATGCCTCTAGCTCGTGGAGGTTGACATCATGGCCAGAAAGTGTTCCGGATACACTTCCGCGCCGTCGGCAATTTGTACCTAAAGTTACCGCCCAATGAAAGCGGACGTTCGTACCGTTAGAAAGGTCTAAAGCGAGCCAATGACGATGTCTAGACGAGATCCAGAAGGAGGTTGGGTGAGGCTGAAAGCCAAACTTTCTGTCAGCTAATTGCCGACCTATTAGTGCTTCAATGCAAAGATACAAAGGGTACCAATGTAGACCAAAGGCTTCGCTTTTTCGGAGCGTTGGTCCGTCGGTGTCCTTACAAATGAGTGTCCTTCGGCTTGGGAAATTGGGGACCCGGGTCTTGAAGCGACTGAGAAAATTGCACGTAAACAGCCATAGAGAAGGTGTCCATGAATTCCCCAAAGTTGATGGCATTGGTTACTCACCAGTAGAGAAAAAAAGAATCGCCTGACGCTTTGACGTGTTATTGCACCGGCTTTAAAAACACAGGTAATCAGCGGGCCCCCTTCGTGTTCTGAATGTGCGCGAGCGGGATACGAGAGATTCCGTAGATTCCGAGCAACTCTTTGAAATGTCAGCCAGAAGATGAATACTGTAAACCAACACTTTTCAGCAAGCCAAAGATTAGGATATATATCTATAGAAAAGACCGAGGACTTACTTTCATTAATTTTTAGGATCTATGCACGCAGGTTGCACCTTACAGCGACCAGTGATTGAAGCTCACTAGCACTGTTGACTCGTTTTTGGATGTATCAACGCACTTCCGGTACTTGCTGCTTGATTTATGTGGTGTGCATAACGTTCATACGTTCTCAGCTGCTTTATATAGGTGTAAACAAGGTTTAGCAAGGGATCTATGCAGGCTTCGTGGATGAGTCCAGTGAAAGCGCGGTACGCAGACCGAGACTCGTACGAATGATCCAATCAAGCAAGGACCACTCACGTGTGTCACGCGTCGGACGCGTCGCCGAAATCTTAGAGCACTCAACAAATTCACAAATCCCCTGCAACTCAAGCGGATGAAGTAGTAAATACTTAATAATACATACATCGGTAGAACCCATAATCCGCTGCAGGTCTCATAACAAATGTATATTCTATAGATATCATACATTATTGGGTATATGATCAAGCTTTCGTCTCAGCGACATGCTCGACATAATCACAATAGTGCCTTTATCATCACCGCTGTTTTTATCATCACGGTCAGGGTAGTACCCAGAGTCCAGATCTTCCGCAAGGTCTGCGATCGTCTGCGTCAAGAACGACTGGCCGCGGTTTCGTCTTGACCGTACCCTCAGCTCAACGCCGTCGATCGTTTCCTCGTCGTAAGGTAGCTCGCTGAACTCGCTATGGTTCTGCCGTAGGTTCAAGTAGAGACGCGATACCATCAGTGCGGTTATCAGCTGGCTGAACGACGCGCCGATTGCCTTTAGATCCTCTGTCGCTAGCTGTGGGTCGAGTGAGACTAAGTACACCGCGACAGGGTGAACAATTGCAATGCTTACAAAATACATCATGGTATTCAAGAAATTGGCCATAAAAATTGCCGCAAAGTACGCAGATCCGTCACGAACGAATAGGTACAACGTGCTGGATATTGGGTTATAATGATATGATGGTGCTCGAGAATGGGACATACGGAGCTTTACCCGAATCGCGAATATACCGATGCGTCCGCCATATTGTCAATCCAAAGATACACGTATCTGTTACAAGTGGGGCAACCCAGATACAAGCTAGATATGCAGAACGTTAGATCGCACAAAATGGATTTGAAGTACAACTCACGAAAAATGGGACCATCGCCTGTTAAAATGCATCCTATGAAGACACGTCATGATCGCACATCAAAAGTAAAATGGTCATCATTAGCTCATACCGACTAATTGTGGGGGCAAGGGGACCGCTGTTCACGGGGATTAGTAAAGTTCTGGCGCATACAAGTCTTAGAGAACCCACTAATGCCTGTGTGTAATCCAATCGCCGAAACAGTAATCTGCGCGGTCCACAGAGTCATTAACACTCCTAAGATCACGGAAGAGCGATGGTAGAGTGCGTAGACGCGAAGGATCATGATGACTGAGAACGCATTGAGGCTGGCGATTAGAAAGAATGCGAAGATTGAAACATACGTTGGCAGACTGTAGACATTCCCGAATTAACGCGGTTGCACGGAGCAAAAAGATACGGAGCTCACTGGCTACTAAGACAACCGTAGAAGCGCCTTCAAAGACGACGAAACGCGAGCACCTGTAAAACTCATCAGCCGCTACTCCAACTTCACAAGCCGAAAGTTCCTACGTACACGCTTTTGGGCCATCTGGGGTCGTTGAAGGCTAAAATAGAATTCAGACAGATTCTATTTACGAAAAAGTAAGAGACACGAACCATCGATGATAATAATAAATTGCAAAGGAGTGACATAGCGATTCAGCAGGAAGAGGAGTGAGCCTCCGGAAATCCTTTTCTTCCACACACGTTCGACCTGGCCGCGATAATTGAATAAGCACTCGATTCAAGAGACCAGGATTCGTGGCACCAATCACCTCGTCCGAAATGGTCAGAGCTGTAGGTGACCCCTGATTAAACGCGCGCGAGCAAGAGGTCGACTGACATGGACTCACCGTGGTCATAAAGCAACATAACAAAAGCGGCCACCTGGAAATACTTTCCAGCCAGACTGGTCGGATTGATCAGTACCAGACCACGTTGACAAATCCTGCGGAACTCACAGATGCTGAGCACCAGTAGCGAGAGCTTGCTCTGCGGACGACATCCTTCACCGATTGCCTCGTTAAACCGACGAGAGACGAGTGAAACCGCTTGCACTTATGAGGCTGCCTTCAGCTGTCATTCGCCTTGGATGGAAAAAGTGAACATTTGAAAGTATGCACTCTTGGCTCTTTATGTATACCTGCAACCTAACCCCAAGCGATAAATATTTTCTTGCCAACAGTAACATGATTGCCGATCGATAACGATATTTGAGAACCAAAGGAGTTTAGGTCCGGAGGTCTCCTTATCGACATCTGTCCGGGGGAACACCTCTCGAATGGAAGAGCGGGCAGAGCATGGCAGAATATAGGCAGCAGTATTCCACGGCGAGAGTGTGTACAAATGGAATAGCTCAAGATGGTTTAGTGTGAAGGACGTTATTGATGTCACCGCTGACGCTACTCCTATATTTGGGAATGCCCGTCCTGCCTTCTTTGGTCAAGTCCAGCAGTGCACGAGCGCTAACTAATAGACGAGGGCCCAGCGCTAACGCACCTACTCTGCTTCCGAAGGACTGCCTAGTAAAAGCACTACAAAAAGAAACTCAGCCTATCCAAATATGAGAGTCCAAAAAAGGCGCAGAGGATTCATGAATGCTTCAGGCACGGTGTTTTTCACCCCAATCCTTAGGCTTGGGATGCTGGGATTCAAATCAATCATTCGATGAGTGGCAAGGGAGTTAATGTGGAAGAAGAAGAGACATCGTCTGCCCTTAGAACGGTCCATTGAAAAAAAAAATAACATAGCTCCACCATCATCATCCATGAGAGCTAACGTTAATCATAAAACAATAGGCTCAGAAGGGTGAGAACGAGAAGGTGAGGACCACGAGGAAAGGTGTGTCATGTGCGTCAATGCAAAACAATTTATGATAAATTTATGATTCAACCGTGACTTTGGGCAATAATCACCGTTAACGTTATCACAAGCTCCTTATGCGCAGGAATGCGAGAGTATGTAGTCAATCCGGAAGAATGTAAAAGCAATAAGTCATAGTTAGAAAGCGCAGCAGGGTAGAAACTGATATCCAGTTCGTTCGGTGTCGTTCGGCGATGACTGAAAGCAATCGATGATAAGTGTGTAGTCAACCCACAAAAGTGGAAAACATTCCAACTTTCAACATCATAACACAGCATTCAACCCACGGCGCCCAACGTCAATATCTCGATGCCGAAAGGACTGACACACGCAAGAAGCCGATTTTCTGCGCTAGATGTCATCGTATTAATAAATACTATACCACGACCAAGTCCGAAGCCTATCATACTTGACTAGAACTAGAAATAAACCCATTGTACATAAAGTAACAGTACCTTAACTACTTTTCAAACCGCCTCCGGGAACAGCTCCTCCGCAGCCTTCAGCGCCTCCACCTCAGCTTCGCCAAGGGGGCGAACCTCTGCAGTCACTGGTGGTGGTGGTGGGACAGCGCTCTCCTTCTCGGCGACATCTTGCTTGCTCGCCGAACCGTCCACCGTGCCCGCTACCAAATCAGAATCGGAAGCTGTACCCGCCATTTTCTCCGCAGCCACGACGTCGCTCGAGCTAGAAGCAGCCTCAGACTTCGCACCCTCCTTCTCCTTCTCATTTTCATTCTCTGTCGTCGTCGTTGAAGCGCCCACAATGACGGAACTGATCTCCTTCTCCTCGCTAAGCGGCTCTGGGTCCTCTTTCTTGATGAACATAGAGTCGCTCTTAATGTCCTTCACTGGCTGCTCTGCGAACACATCGCGGCCGGGCTCAGCCTTGCCGAGGATGGCTGACGTAGTCGCCTTTTGGTCTTGGACGCCTTGGTGGTTATCCCCAACCGCAACGGCTGGACGTCCTTCGCCACCCACGATGGATTGGATGGGATGTGCGGATTGAGAGGGAGTGGCAGCGCCTAGACCTGTGTCATACTTAGAGTACTAGAATGAAATGTCAGCTAAAAAAAAATTCAAGCGGCGTTAGAACCACTTACCGAATCATAGAAATCCGTACTGCGTCATAAAAAACTTCATGAAAATTTCACCCGGAGAAAAGGCGGTGAACAACTCACCAAGAGAAATCCCATGTCTTCAACCACTTCGCGTTTTGGCACTTCGTCTTCGTCCACGGGCTCCCGTACGCCAGCGGGCTTAGATGCTGGAAGTTCCAGATGGCCAAAATAATCAATACAGCTGCGATCTGCAGCCGTACGCGCGGACGAAGGGTCGATGTCAGGAGATCAAAGATGGAGCACGAGAGCAGGATTCCGAAGTAGAGGGCTGGGAAGTAGTGGTGCAGGAAGAGCTGGCGCCCCATGAGGAAGAAAGGGAAGTAATGTAAGACCCAACCGATGAAAAGGAATCCGCAAAGAGTGTCATATTTGACGACTTTGGCTGTGAGAAGGTAGTTCAAGGTGAGCGTTGAGACACACTCATTAGGATAAGTACGCACTGTTGTCGAAATCCCTGAATCCCCTCTTCGCGCGCAGGATAAGCAACCCTCGCACAGCGATGTATGCTGCAACAGCCAACGTGCTGAGATACCACACCATAGGGTTACCAATCAGGTAGATTTGACGATGGTCTTTCACCCAGAAGTTCTAACGAAACACATTAGTGCATCAAAAGAGGATTCAGAAAATCAGAAACTCACAATGCCACGACGGAGGAGAGGCCATGACTCTGGGCGCGAATCATAAGTATGGCGATCAGTCAGTCCAGCATTGGTAGTCCACATAACGCGCTGCAATTCCCAGAATTTCGAGAGGAAACCAGGGAGCTTATAGTTGACTTTAGGCGCATTTGGAGGTACTATAGCACGAAAGTTAGCTCAAAGGTCAGTTCCATGTATAAAGACTAGCCACGCACGTTTGGGATGCTCAGCAGTCTCAATGAACCAAAGCGAATTAGAGCGTATCGCGTTCTTGTTACACGTGACTTCCTGCTGCTCATATCCCCACTCTGGCAGCTTAACCTTGTGCGAGAAGAGGTAACACCCAGTCAACGCATGCCTCAGCCTAAAAGTCGTCCGGAGGGTCCTCAACCGCTTCGTGGACTCCTTGTCACGTTTATCCCCATGCTCAATCTCTACAAACCAATCATCGTTCGCGTCGCCCATGAATCCAGGCATACCGTAGGCAGAAACCTCGTTCTGGAAATCGACATCGGAGACGGGAGGGCGGTGGTCGTGTGAGTGGAGGTGTTTTTCAGTGGTGAGGTGGCGGAGCTTGATACGCATGAGAGGGGTGATGTATACGAGATCAGAGTTCTCCCAGTCGAAGTGGGTGTCGCCATCGACCGACGCGTTGAAGATGCGCCAGTCGTTGTTAGTATCTCTGTGAGGATAAAGAGTGATTTGTTGCTCTGTTTATGGAAGTCAGACGGAATTAAATGTGGATGTTGTGAACGACTGACGTTTGCTGCCCCCGGGATAGTTGTGGGCATGCGAGTGAAGATATCCACCCTGGGTATTGACGTGGCGAATAGTGACCCTGGACCCAACAGCAACATCTAGTGCATTCGTCAGGATATTGTAAGACCTGGATAGTACGGCACGTACCAGCGAAGGTGTCAGCCATTCCACGACCTCCAAGCGTATGTTGGAATTCGGAGCTCATGAATCCGTCACCCTCTCCCGAATTCTCGAGAATCAAGAAGTGGATCTGGAACATGGCCATGTAAAAGAAAATTGGAATAGCAATCAAGCAAACTGCACGGGCGATGAAGTGCCTTATAAACAGGCGAGGCGGAACGCGAAGGTCACCGAGCAGATTCCATAATTGGTGCAGAGTGCTGACGCCAACTGTTGCAATGGTGAAGAGTCCTACCCACTTGCAACTGAGGACAGCGCCTAGCGAGAATCCGGAGAGCGTCAGCCATGTCCACCACGACGATGTGAACGGCCTGTGCTTGTCCTCGTTGCAGAAACCACACCATAGGAACGTAGTAAGCGCCGTGAAGAAGATGAGCGGCGAGTCGAGGAGAATGTGCCGTGATTGCGTGATCATTCCATTTTCAAAAGTGATGAAAAGAGAAGCTAAAAGAGCGGTCGTTGCGCGACAATCGAGTGCGCGAAGTGTGAGGTAGGCGAGGGGGACCGTTGCAACACCCAGTGTTGCTGGTAGCATACGCATGGCGACATATGGTACATGGTCGTAAATTCTGAAGAAATGTAAGGGAAAGTAGCCAGTTGATTCAGGGTTCACTTACTTTCCGATATCCTTGAAGTCAAACTGTCCGTCATAACCAAAGATAAACCCCGCCAGCGTAATCAGGAGTTTCGCGAGTGGAGGATGCACATCAACAAAATATTGCGTCTTGATGTATCTCGAAGCAAACTTTCCGAAATGTACTTCATCAAAGCTGCCTAAAACGTCAGAGAACGCCCAGAGCATATGGAATGCACTTACACGACACTATTAGGTTTTGACAATCGGAATAACCGCACTCCGCAAGCAACCACCACTATCAGGACCAACAACTTCCATTCCCCAGATGTAATGTCTAGTCCTCCCGGTGGATAGTTCTTCGTTCTCCCTGGAGCGAATCCTTTCGATGCTGCGGCTCGCCGTTCGTCTGCATCCAGATGCTCGTCTCGGGGATGCGGAAATCGCTGTGACGTAGGTGGTGGATATGAAACCCCGGGCGGGGGTGAAGCAGGCCGTCTGGCTCTGAAGTTGCCCGACATGAGAGCCGTCCAAGACTCTTGGTTGGTAAGAAAGAAACAGAAAGTGAAAGTTGAAGAAACGGTGCGCAGGCGGTGTATTGACGTGTCGTCCAAAAACGGCAACTCCTCTGAAACGGTGGCGGTGTCACGCCGAACTGCGGGCGACAATCCCCCAAATGTCCCCTGAGGATAAATATGGAATAGAAATTTCGTATCATGGGGCTGTCTCTCATGAAGTTTTGCGCTCGAGTTGATGGAAGCCGCCAGGGTAAGCTGCAATAATGGGCAGGCAAAATTTTGAGATAAGGTTAGATTACATTTTCACTTTTGAGCAACACATTCGGACTGTGTACAAAAAATTATCGACGGAGCCAGTAGTACCAGTAAGCACAAATATAAGGAGAGAGAAGCAGGGAAGTAGGAACTGTGGAAGGAAATCACAAGTATAATTACCCAATTTAGACTACAGAAGCAATGGATACAGTAGTGGATGCACCGTGGTCGTGAATAATTGAATTCGATTCTTCATCGTGTTGACGGAATCCAATTGCCTGTGTGGTATTGATCCCGAACTGGCCCACGGGGGTTTTGGTTTCATTCGGACGGAAATGTATGCCCGACATAGGCCCTACATTCGCTACTTTTTCTGATTCCTCTACTCTGCGTTGCGCGACGCGAATAAGGATGAGGTTGAATGCGATACCCGTCACTGATAAATTCTAAAAAAGGGGAGATCATCAGAAAACAACAATTAATCCAACGGAATATGATGAACTCACGATCCCAGAGATGACAGAAATCGCATACGCATTTGGCGTCCACCAAACAACGAAATGCGCGATAGCCGTGGCGAGATACAGAAAACCAGACTCGATCAAAATCCGCATCGTAAACTTCAACTGGTGTATAGAAGCGCTGCCCTTGGATTCCTTCGTCACCAAGTAAATACGACGAACAATCATGACTAATGATGCGCGTGTCATGTCAATGACGGGCGCCTAATAGCATGGTAGCGAGCGCTTACATGTTGAATACCCGTTGAGGACAATCGTTGTGCCCCAGAAAGGGGTCAAAATTGTCCCTGGGCCAACGGTCATGTTGATCGGCTGCCAGGCTTTGAATATGGAGGCGCTTTGCACGATTTGCCAGTACGCTTGTAAGGCGGTGAGCATAAGACCACCGATCCATAGGAAAATGGGAAAGACGATGACTCGTTTGGATTTCTCGTATATTATCCAGGTGCGATAAATCTGTAAGGCTGTAAATTTGTGCTCCCGCACAATCCATGATCAGATAATATACGAACCAGGACCGCATCCGCCAAGAGGGTCGATACATTGGCATTCGTACACTAGAAAAACCCAAGCATCAGTATATGCGGGGTACATTCCGCGACATTAAAATAACGCTTACGATAACCACGGCCATCCATGGCAACGTAGTAGTGGACCCAATTGACCCAGGCGGCGGAGGTGGCGGTTTCGGCTTGCTTTCGCTCACCACCTGAACCATAGTATTTCGCAGCTCGAGCGCCCTAGAAATCGTCGCGAGCACCCAGAGCGTAATGGTAATGGAAAGCATGGTCCAGGGAATCCTCTTGCGAATCTTCCATCCCTCGTCGGTAAAGACGAGCCAACGGATGCAGTGGAAGAGCGTGGCGAGGTAGAGCCCATAGAAAAGAGCACCGACGAAGATGGAGGCAACGTCTTGGTCAGGAGGAAGGGCCATTATTTTATGAGGCTCTGAGGCAACTTGCCTTTGGGTTAAAATGGAGGTAGCAGAACCGCCTGAAATTTATTGAGCCGCTCCACTGCAACTTATATCGCAAGCTCTCCCCAAATCTTAACCTAAGAAAAGACGAAACACTCTATCAGTGGGACCTCTGTCAAATATGTGAAGATTCTTTGCAGTTCTCGGGAGAACACCAGTCTATTTTGGAAAGCCAAATACGAGATCTGCTTCATTGAAAACCACTTATTCCCCCATCGAATCATAGCTACTGGGCCAGTCATGCTGAAGCTCAGTGCACCAGCTCTGTGTTCGCTGCTGCTAGTTTGAATTCAAGTCAATACGTCCTCCGAATTGTTCTCATGTTTAGTCAGAATAGTTATATTGTGTCGATCACTTCATATGCCTATCAATGAACATCCGCAGCAAGGAAATTAGAGTCCGGGAGCGCTTTCCATTGCTTGAACAGGCCATTTCTGCCCAAGGCTATATAAACGAATCAAAGAAGGTACAGCACCAGCTCGGATCTGATCGAAAGTGATCAACATTCAGCGCTGGGGATTGCCATGCTACCAGCGACTGACATTCCATGGGTACCGCGTTGGAGCTTGGATTTTTGAATAAATTTAACAGCTTAAACCACTGTTCAATTCCCTACTATGCATAAATTTTCGAACGTCCTTTGAGCTTTTGAACGGAACAGTCCGCTTATTTGACGTTTACTATGCCAGAATATGCCAATGTTAAGGGACCCATTGAATCGACAATCACCCAGGTCTAGACAAGTGAATTCCCAAGAATGTCAGAAAGGACCTAGGTTTTTTTCCGTGCGCCTTTCCGGGCATGTACCGTGATGGTACCGTGATGTACCGTGCAAGTACCGTGCAAGTACCGTGTGCTACCGTGAGGTGCCGTGAAGGTCTTCACTCTCGATTTTGATATCCCGAGAGTGTCTTATATA
>MU155315.1:0-67728 GCA_015484465.1 Pholiota conissans
GACGCCTGGGGTCGCACACTAACTGTTGCCTTGTAACGCAGCTCGGCCCTTTTCGGCCTTTTAGCCCTTACAAGGCATTTCGGAAGTTTCCGACATCGTCGCGTGCGCCATCATCGGTCTTGACGGGGTTGGGAGTCATTGGGGATGGGCGGAGAGCAGTGGCGTCGATGACGTGGCATGAGGAGAGCGGAGAGATAGTGCGCTTCGGCGGGCCTGGTGAGTGGGTTCGTTTTCTCATTCTTCGTGCGAGCTGACGTTGTGCTACAGAGATCGTGAAGACGATGAGCGGAATGGCGTGATGGGAAATGGGGAGACTTGAGCTTTTTCGATAACTCCTAGGCCGAGAGGATGCCATTCGACACCCACGTTCCACTATTCGAACGGTTTCCATGCCGGTCCACAGTGCACACACCCTCCCCTCCTCTCCTCTCCACGTAACCCACGAGCCTCCCAGCGTGCACATAGCCACCCAATCTAGACTCATGCCCATCACATGCCGCTCTCCTCCCTTAGTGCCATCTCCACTCGCCCCATTTGTCATCGTGCTACCTTCTGCTGCATCTTCTACGTGTCGTTCACAACCTATGGCGACAACCACCAAACGTCTCCATTGCCATCCCAGCCCACACGGAGCACCCATATCATCCCCCGTCGTCGGAGTCGCTTGTATCCCACCGCCTCTGAATCATGAGTCAACATTAACAATCATCACCTCATCCGAACGTTCGTCTGTCGTGTACTCGTTGCCTTCCTCGCTCTCCTTACATGACGCACCCCGCGCAATTTCATCAACGCTATGCCATCTCTCCCTCTCTACGTCAACGCTGATAAAGGCGTCCCTCACACTCCAGTGACAAGCACCGTCCTCTCTCTGCCTGATATTCGGAGCCGAATTCGATCCCGCCCCTCTCGTCGCCCTCCCCCGTCACTCTCCAAGTCGCCCACGCCAGACCCCCAACGGACAAAAAAGTCTAAAAACGCCATCGAATGGATAATCGACATCCCCGATCCGCAGATCCATCGCCTGTTCGTCGTCTGTGTTCGTCGTCAAGTGCGCGTGCACGTGCGCCGTCTCGTCTCGTCTCGCAGGCCCCTCTCTCCGCTCAGCCGCGTTCATAGCTTTGCCTTGTGTACATATACGTGTGCAGCGGATGTCCAAATCCAAGTCGTCGCCTCTTTAGAGTAGATCCCCCTCTCCCCTTTTAGCATCGGTAGCCGCCGTCCCTACGCCGCCCTTCCTTCCTTCGTAAACGTCATTGTCAATGTCAATCGCGTATACCCATGAAAAGCAAACGAGCACGACACGGCAGCTTGAAAGCGACATGGCCTAGCCTCTGAATCCTTCCCCCAACAGAGGATGGGATGGGATGGGATGGACGCTTTCAGTCAGCACTCGTAGACGGGGGTAGGATCTTTCTCATGTTCAGGTCGTTACTCCGTTGATGTTCGCTCGCATGCTGGGTAGCGGTTGGTTGGGTTCTACTTCTACGGCGGGTCGTCATTGGGTTGGGTTGGTGGTGTAGGTGCTGGTGTGGGT
This sequence comes from Pholiota conissans, assembly GCA_015484465.1. NCBI lineage: Eukaryota > Fungi > Basidiomycota > Agaricomycetes > Agaricales > Strophariaceae > Pholiota > Pholiota conissans. Next base: position 1,538 of record MU155315.1, read on the forward strand.
ATGGATGCGTTTTCTTAGGTGTATTAAAGTTAAAAGGTACAGTATACAATTTGATACTACTGATTTTTAGAATATGACTGCTGATTATGTTGGGTTGTGTACATTTTTTGTCAATGGTGATAGCGATGGACGATGGTGATATCGTCGACGCAGTGTTGACATCGGTCATATTAATAATCGACGTGTACTGTATGTAAGTATTGAAATTCTCACTGCATGCATCTTTGGACGCTTCTCCCTGATTCTTTCGCTCTTGATTTTATCGTCATTGATTTTTTTCTCGGTCTACAAGTACATATACGCCCCGTGCATTCTTCGCATCTCATTTCACTACCAAGCACGCTCTCCCTGTTTGAGGTCCTGTAAAATTTATTGCTGGTGCTTTTCCTTGCACCTTGCAGTTGGGGCGGTTGAGGGCTTGTGATATGATATGATCTATCACCATGATGTGGGTACTTATGGGTATGGAGACAGCGGTTTGACTGAGAGAAAAAAAAAGCAGGGGAATCTTGATCTTGATTATTTTCGATGGGCTTAGATTGAGGATGAGGTGAATGGATGGGCGAGGTGTATTGGGGTTGAGGCCAGGTGTGGCCAGCGAGATTGGGGTCGAGGATGACACCGGGGGCTCGAGGAGCATGGGATGTGGATTGTGGATGATCTCTCTACGCTTATTAGGGAGACGGTTAGGAATATGGAGGTGGCTATCGCTAAGGACAACCTATAGCTATACTACTCTTCACCATCTCGCTCGCAGATTCCTTAAATCTTGCACCAGTTTGTACTCCAAATACTGATACTATGGGTCCTAGCAAATGATATCCAAAACATTCGTGGCGCTTAAATCACACTTCCATGTAAAAATGAGTGACACAGGCCGAAACCACCAGCACCTGACGAGCGCACGAAGTTCCAGGAGTTGCACAAACGGGTTTATCCGCACGAATTCTATTTTAAGATCAAAGCCAGACGGCTGCGTCTGTCCTTTCTTCCTCCTCCCACATTCATCGCTATCACAAGCTTGAGCTCATCGCGTTATAAGTATCATACTTGTGACGATACAAATTCGTGGATCTCGCAACAGAGCTGATATATTTGATTGACTCTCGCGCAGGAATCATGCAGCCAAATGCCGAGAACGACTTTATAGTACCTACTTCTGGAAGCTCGCCGGATCGAACTGATCAAGGTATGATTGTAGCAAATCCTCCTCTTCGATAAATCTTTGCTAACAAACCAATATATTCGGACTAGATGGTGTCGGCAGAATCGCAAACTCCCAAGATCGCGCATTGTTGGAGGCGCTACAGCAATTTATCATACCCCACATTGGGGCGGTCGCAAATGAGGTTGAGACTGACAAACGAGGTGCGCCCTACAGGAATATATCTTGATGTGAGAGTGATATACTAACTGTGACTCATAGCGACACACTCTATTCTTTTGAAGCCCGAAGCTACCAAGTTGATTACCGCATTCAAGGAATTTATTGCGAGTGTTTCCAGCAGCGCCTTCCCAAAAGAATCACCGAAGAAAGGAACTGTAATCAGAGTTGGGTTATACGAGCAAGGTATGTGTCATCTAATATTAATAGAGAAGACTTTTACTAGTTATCTCATTATTATCAATTGTTCTAGGTGGTTCACAATCGGAATCAAACGACGAAGTGTCAGGTAGTATGTGTTGTCTAATAAAAAGCCCTCTACTAGTTATCTCATTTCATTGTAATTATTATCAATTATTCTAGGTGGCTCACAATCGGAATCAAGCGACGAATTGTGGAAGGTAATTCATATGCCAGGACTAGGAGGTAAATATTCACTAATACTTCGTTTCTTAAGCTAGCTCACTATCCCCGTTTCAACGCATAGATACTTTTTCGCCCAGCAACCAAGAAAATGTTGCCGAATTTGGAATGCCTCAAATTCACCCGGAGCTCCGTGAAACAGTTCTACGCTGTCTCCGAGAGCATGTCTTCAACAAGATGCCTATCCGCCTCTTGTGTTTCATTCCAAAAGCTTCCCACCTCGAGATATCACTCATCGAGCGTGGAGCCATTTATGCGCACCTCGTTTCCATTATGCAAGCAAATATACACACGTTTGGGCTAGACGACCAGGACCAGATCCCAGAAAACGATACTCGAAAGGTGGACTTGGCCGTGCAGACTGTAGGTCGGTACGCAATTCTCTCCCATACATGGCTTCGAGAAGTGCCTGGGGAAATAACCTACGGCGACTGGCATAACAAGCATTTCGATGAAGGGAGCCCTGGATATCAGAAGCTTGTCAATTTCTGCAAACTGGCATGGTTGAAACACGGGCTTACCTTGGGCTGGATGGATACGATTTGCATAAACAAAGAAAGCAGCTCTGAGCTGGATGAATCCATTCGCTCGATGTACAAGTGGTACCAAGGATCGGAGGTTTGCATTGCATACCTCGCTGAAACGCAGAGTGTACTGGACATCCATTGCGATACTTGGTTTACTCGTGGCTGGACGCTTCAAGAACTGGTCGCTCCAGTATTAATAAAGCTTTGCAATCGAGATTGGGATTACTTCAATCCGGACATCACTGAAACTGACACGCGCCCGTACACAAATACCACTATTGTCGCTCAGATCATAAATCAAATCAACAAAGCGACATCAATTACAGCTATGGAGTTTGTAACATTCACTCGGCTTCCTCTATCGCGTCGCATGCAACTAGCAGCATCTCGTGAAGTGACGCGCGAAGAAGACACAGCTTATTCCGTAATGGGAATCTTCAACGTGAGCATTGCAACTGCATACGGCGAGGGCGGCGAGCGGGCATTTTTCCGCCTCCTTGAAGCCATTTTGGAGTCTACATCCCATGGAATCTTTGATCTCTTCAATTGGCCCGGAAGGGTTGAAAGAATTATCCCGCGTCGTACACAGCTCTTTCCACCAAGCATCAAGAGCTATGCATCTCGTTCAGCTCAAATCACGGTTTACGACACCCTCAATGCCCAGCCTTCCAAGCCTTTGGTACTCACGCCCTTGGGAATTCGTATCCCGGTCGTATTAATGCCTGGAATATTTGTTGAAGATCAGGACCAATCCCCACAACCCATCGGAGACTACTATGCTACCACACAATTCTCGATCTATGACCGCGATCATATAGATAACCACTATCCCACCGCACGATTCTCGATCTACGACCACGATCATATAGATTACTCCATGTTTCGCTTGCTAGACCGCCGGGCCACAGTCAAAGATTATGTTCCTTCATTGCGCAAATTGAAATGGACCCTCGCAATTTTGAATATTCAACAGAAGGACGAGAAAATCGTCATTCCGAGAACATGTATTGCAAGAGTCATCGAGGGAGATATGTTTGTGGAGAATAAAGCAAGGCAACTACTCTTGGACACGGTGATGCCAATTGTATTTGAAATTCAGAATAAAACAAGACATGATATCGAGCTAGACGAGGAGAAGATTTCTGTGGGTGACCTTGCAGCGCATGGAATGCGATTTACGACTTTATATTTATAGTGTACATAGATGTATTACCATAGCTTTTTATTTAGCTCGCATATTGTTTTGATATATGCTTCACCGGCAAGAAGCATATATTATATGCGCTTTGGGTATGGATTGATCGAGGAGGGTGGGCAGTGCAATGGATCAGGGTGGGTGGGTAAGTGGGTGGAAGGTGGGAAAGAAAGGATGAGCAGGAAGGTGACGATGAGGGAGGAAAGAGAGGGTGTGCAGGAAAGAGACAACAAGGGAGGAAAGAGATGGGGATGGGATAGGCACGGGAGATGTGACGCGGGTACGAGCGCATATATTAGCAACGGAAGATATGTTGAAGAGCGACGACGGACCATTTCGCGTAGACCGCGAGAGGTGAGAAGAGGAGATGCACGGAATGGGCGAGCGTGCAGGGAAATAGAGGAGGGGACGTGCACCACGTGTCGTGAGCTGCCTGGTCTTCATCGATGGGGACATATGGGCGAGGAGAAACGGTGCCGATGATGCGGCCTAATGAGATGCTGGGGACCAACTTTGACAAAGGTAAGTACATGATCGTTCTAGAGCAAATAGACGCAAGAACCATTTATGATGACATAGGAGGGGATCGATGCGAACAATTCAGACAAGAAACAGAGAGGCCAAGTAAGTACGAGCTCCCGAGAATCCGTCGCTCATTCAGGGAGAGCTGATTACATTCACGTATCTGATAGATGAAACAATACAACAACCCTTCAGCAGGAGAGGCGACACCCTCAGACCTAGTTTTGAAGAAGTATCTGCGCCTGCCTGGTCCAGTGTCTACGCATCCTTTCCACAACAACAACAGCGTCAGTGTCTACATCGTTCTATGCATTTTCAATTACACCCAGAACCAGAAGAACATTTACACTTCGGCTTGCAGAGATCCGTGATGTCCCTCCCCCTCCCAAACATACCGCCTCTTCTCCTCTTTCGCCACGCCTCAGGATTTCTCTCATTTTAACTGTGGCCTTGATCTCGAGGAGAACTGGAACTGGAACTCGTACTAAAAATGTATTTCCTTGCGAGGTGCTATCCGTAGACGTCCATCGATCAGCTGTTTAGAGGACGCCGAGCGACTTCCCGGCTTCTGGAATTATACCGCCTTCATTTAGGGTGATGGGTACGGCTATGTTCTATTTGGATGATAGAGTTTTTCGTCACGGACATCAGTTGGCTAGCAGACATAGTGTATAGTACACGACGCTATTACATTATTTTTCATCAATGAATCGAGTTTCCTACTCTCTAGGTTTACTATGTAAACTCACCTAAATACGTAAATTTATCTAGTTTGATGAAACCACGGATCCTGATCTCCGCTTTCGCGAGGAAAATTCCATCAAGTCCCCGCCACAAATGACGACATATGCAAGGGTAACTAACACATATTTGCATAAATATTATTGAAATAGCCGGAGCAATCGAGTGGCGAAGGAAGAGAGGGCGGATAGAGCACAACGACTGGAAGGGAAGGGAGGAAGGATGAGAGACCGGGACAGGACGCAGTGCCAATGGAAAACGTCGACTATTGGTAACCGATGGATGGGATGGGTGGAAGGCGCGGGAAATGACATGGGAGAGGACTCTAAAAGCTCAGAGAGCGAAGCCGATGGAGGGGTACAGATTGATGGGGGATGGTTTTGAGCTTGATTAGCCACGCACACTCAAACGCGATAGGTGGAAGTAGGACGGAACACGTTTTATCAAAGACAGGGGAGAAGAGAAGATACATCAAGAGCGTGCAGCGTGCGCCTGGAGGGATGGGAGGTAACTGGAAAATAGAATAGGTGCGAGGGAGTCCACTACTTGTTGGGTACTGCCTGTCTTAGTTGCGTGTAGGTATCAGTCTTGAAGCTTGATGCTTGATGGGCTATGGGCTGAGAATCTGGAGAAATAGTAAATATGTTGGATCCAACTTGAAGGAACAAGAACGAATCATGCATGCACGCATTCAGGGGACAAGGACAGGCTGCAGCGTATGAGAGGGTTGTCATGGGAGGGTTATGAGTAGATAATACCAGGAGCAAATTATGTGCGTTTCGGTCGTCTCCGGTGCCCATGTCCTAGTTGTTGATGTGGGAGCCAAAGATATCTATACAGATCATCGGCAAGGTCATGGACGATGCTAGGCCGCGGAATAAGTAGGTGGAAACGACGTTATGTTAAAATTCGCTCAACTTGGTTTTGAGTCGTTACGTGACAGTTCTTGAGTTGTTTGCGTATCATATATCCTGGTCTAAATTGTCTAAGCACTCTCATCGTCGGAATCTGACAATTCTGCCAGTGGATTATCCTTGCCCAACAGGAGACCTTCTGGATTTCCACTTCCACATATATATTCGTGAAGTTCTCGATCCTGCGTCCACAACAGCTTCAGGCCGGTCAGGGCATCCAAGAATCGAAGATCCCCTAGTGGCCACGTAGATCTGGTGAGATCGAGAGCTTCAATCGGCACCGTAGGTCTTCTGGCGAATAGAAAGGGTTTTATGCTCCGTTCTCTGTTCCAGGCGCCACCAGAACCACGGAGGTAGAGTACTTTGAGTAATGGAAATAATACATTCACATCTTTGGATATGCAAATGTTGTGGATAAGTGAGAGTGACATGGGATTGGTGACAAGCTCATTTATTGAGCCCAGTGCTTGGAACAATTTATAGAGTGTAGGATTAGAGATGGTAGGGTGGTTTAATGCGAGGAATAATTTGAGTTGGGTAATGGTGCTGTGAAACTTGAGGGCAGCCACGGTGTTGAGTACCATATCCAGAATATGTCGTGGAATGTCGTCGTGACCATTCCCCGTCAGGCGGAAATAATAGCGGTGTTGATAGGTCGTCAGATTGAGGGTACCAGGAAGTATAGCCACATTCAGTTCTCTCAATGCATATTGTCCATCTCGATAGTGGTCAAAGAAAGTATTCGAGTATTCCAAGAATATCTGAAGCATTTTCTGCACTTTTGCTGTCTCTTTTTCAGGAAATCCTGACCCCGTTCGAGAAAGCGTCGTGTCGACACTCAATGCACACCCCGGATGCGCGGAAATGCGTCCAAAAAATGCTGGGTATATCGCTAATTCTGGGCCGGCGATGGTGATTGCCATGAGCGATGGAAGGCTGACTTTCCTGTGGGAATACATACATTCGTTTTGAGGGTCGTCTGCAATCAATCTGGAGATAACGATCTCCAATACTTTTAGATGCGGCATCTGTTCACAGGCTGCGAGGAGATCAGTAGCTGCAAATTCTTTGGGCTGATGGAGACTTAAGTGTCGAAGGTTGGCTGAGAGCAGGGCAGGTGGGAAAGGGCGAACACTGATGGGCATGACGATGGTGTTGTCACGGAGAGAGAACTGAACGAGAACGGGGGCATTGTCTGAGAATAAATGCAGGGAGTGTTGGGGGAAGGGTCCCGCTATCGTTTCTTTCGACTCGTTGTTCAGCGAGAATATGGAAAACACCCTTAAGTTGGGTGCTGGGCGGCTGAATGCGCTCCAAACCCTTGCGTCGTTCAAAGTTTGCCGCGACTGGACATAGATGTGGAACACTTGTATTCTCTCCCAATTCGCATCTATCAGATCGACCAAGAACCTGTGGATGTCGGTATTGGATGTGACTGCCTTCGCGTAGCGCGCCTGCACGCACAGCGGTGCTCTCCCTGTCCTTCGAAGTACCTCATCGCGCCAGTCACTGCGTTCCTGCCCAAGGAGATCCAGGTCCATGCAGTTTCCCCAGATGGATGGAGAATCGAGGATGATCTGGCGCCACAATACACAGACTTGCGAGCTTCTGCGCGTAGTTGTCAAAGGGCTGTTTTCGCTGCAATTTGCGGAATAAAACGACGAGTAGGTGCCGTTTAGAGAGAATATGCTCCAGAGAAGGTCACGATGTAATTTGAATATCGGCGAGTTGCTGATGGAGGAGCTCGTCAGTGGTTCAGAGGTTTCTGAGTCCATCCTGGGGGGGGGGGTCGTTTGTGAGAGTCAGTGATCGTCAAAAAAACGTTTCACACCGCCGTTTGGTCTCCGGTAGTTGCCGAGCATATCATATACCGGATTGTCGACGTCGGCGACTGGAACTTTGCGATGAGATCAACTTCCTATCTTATCGGAAAGTTGCCTCGCCATTATTAGGGTTTACGCGTACGGGTCACCTTATTTGAATTGTTTTGTTTCACCTTGAACGACCAGCAGAAATGATGCAAGGACACGTTATAATTATATCCCTTACATTTCCACAAGAGCTACTATGAGTTTATTTTTCATCAAATATTCCAGTTCTCTCAAAAAACGTGCATTCCGCTTCTGGTTCCACCGATTTGGCAAGTCCTGATTTCTAAATCCATCAATTCTTTGTTTATTTGTTCGTATTTCTACATCCTACATCCTACATTCTACTTCCTGCTTTCTGCTTCATATGTTCCTTGTTTATCATCCTACCCTCTGCACTCTACTTTTTAATTTACCTAGTCCTACTGTTTTGTTGGCAATCTAATTGAATTTCTATTGAAATTTCTCTAAGTCCCATGAATCAATGAAGATAAGATAAGTCGGCTGTATACCCGGCATCTAAATGATGGCAAACTCCGTGTCACAACTGGAGATTTTATATGCCTTCAACCAATCAAAAGGCCGCTTTGATTATTTTATGAATATTTAAGTGACATTCACATGTTCATCCCTGCATATATCGTCATATGCAGCGGGGGCTTGGTGAAAATTTTCTCGCGAAAGCAGAGACCAGGAAGTAGGAAACAGTCCGCATCAAAAGTAGAAACCAAATAAACATATCAATTAAATTTAGCCGTGCGATCGAGATTTTGATGGAATTAGACAACAAAACTACGTATTTAGGCGAGTTTACGTAGTAAAACTAGAGGGTAGGAAGCTCGATTTGTTGATGAAAAATAACGTCATAAGCTACCCTGGAGTCGTTTGCACCTGTAATCGGTCCCGTCTGCCCTCGAAATCTTGGTCTTGCTCAAGTTTAACACATTCCCATCAGCTTGCTTCGTCAATTCTATTTTTGGTAATCAGCTATGTCTCTTCATATGTGGACAAAAGGCGCCTCACCTCTACATAAAAAACGACGACAATACCTCTGCTTCACCTGTTCCACAAACATACTCCACCTTACGATTGTCCTGTACCCAGACTACCATCATACCAGTGAATTCCTCCAAGAATCGCAGGTCACCAAATTGCTGACTCTCGCCCTCGATGTATGATTTAGTGAAATCGATGGTTTCATATACCTCGTTGCGCTTCGGGCGCGCAAAAAATGGCCCGAGGAACCGCAGGTCAGTCTCGTCATCGATATACCTATGCAGATATATGACATCCAACCACGGAAAAAGAGATTTTGCGAGTTGCATCTCCCAGATTTTGACAATTGATTTGAGAGTGTCGGTTCCGACATCCAGCTCGGTGATGGATTCTAGGGAGGAGAAGAGGCGCCCGAGAGAGGCGTAAATAACGCTGTGATCACCCGAAAACTGTAGATGATCCACGCCAATATCGCGGTAGTCGTCCGATATCTCGAAAAGGGAGACCTGCAGTTGCTTGACGGTTTCAGGAAAACTGAAGGATGAAAAAGCATTAATTGTCGAACCAATAACGTCGTAGGGCAATTGATCGATCGCGAATTCTGGCCCAAGGATGAATTTCGCAGAGTGCGGGTTCAACGAGGTCGTACACCCAAGTAGCTCAATGAGTAACGTCAACTCGAGGCTCCGCACGCCCTGGCGATGAATAAAGACACCATCGACGTATTGGGTCAGGATACGCCCAAAATCCTTGAGGATTTTGGCTGTTGTCTCGTGTGATTTCCTATCGATTGGGTCGAGCCAAGTGGTGCTGTTCAACGCACATCCCGGATGAGCGGTTATACGGCCTATAAAATCGGCATAGACGTCCAGTGTACGTGAGATAACACACATTTCGCTAAGTCTTGGGAGGTTTATACGCTTCCTCCCGGACGGTGACGACGTCGACGATGATGCACCATTGAGCCTGACCCCCAACTCCTCGAGATTGGGAATCTGCTCGCAAACAGCGAGAATATCATCGGGAGGCACCTCGGCTGCCTGGCACAGATGTAGAGTCCTAAGGCGCGTTGTGAAGAGAAATGGCGGGACCGGCAGAGTTTCGAACAAATTGGATGTATCGATTGGAGAAGCAATGTAGAATTCGGTGAGTACTGGGGCGTCGTCTGCAAACAAGCGGAACCCCGGCGGACGGAGAATCGGCCTCTCGGTGTCATCGTATCTGACAGAAAACGCCTGGAGATGCGGTGCTGGGCGGCCTAGTGCGGCCCATACGCCATGGGTGTTGATAACGTCTGCAGAACTGAGTGCAATTCGCAGTATCTTTATCCGTTCCCAATGGTTTTCAATCAGGTTCACTAGAAACCCGGCCTCCTTGGTGTCCTCGTCAACGTACACGTGGTCTGAGTACACCGCCATTAACGCATTCCCTGTCCTTCGGAGCACCTCATCCCGCCATTCATCCTGGTCCTGCGTTAGATGGTCGATGTCGATGCAGTTGCCCCAGATCGATGAGGACCGAAGGATAATTTCGCGCCAGAGGGAGCATACTTGAGAACATTTGCGGGTTGTCCATAATGGGCTTCTGTCATTACTATGTTCGCCGTAGGAGAAGCTGTTAATCGAGAATATGCTCCAGAGGATATCGCAACCCAGCTTGGAGACGGACGAGTCTTTGACGGTTGATTCCAACATGCAAACGTCGTCATCGTTGATGGCGCGATATTTTGTTTGGACTTTTCAGCCAAACAAACCCCTATTTGAACGACACTGAGCTACCTCGCTCCGCTCTGGCGGTCAAGGAAAACAGGAGAAGCATTACTATCACTAAAGGACTTTTGGCCGTAAAACAACAATAAGAAAAAATTGGCTTAAGAGCCATGTGGAAAGCAAGCAGACCAAAGATAATAATGATCAGAGACACACTCGTTCACCTTTTGTCTCATGCAGCCTGTGTCCGCGCAGTCTTCTGAGCGGCTATCCACTATCCACGGTAAATAATCAGCTCAATAGGGCGAAGACAGAATCCAGATCACTTCAACGGATGGCTAGTGGGCTCGTGAAGGTGACTTACGACGTCAATCTAACACCTACATCCTTATCCACGCACGCAGATTATTCAAAATCAATTATTTAATCACAACCTAATTTCTATCATCCATAACACAAGCGCAATGCATATTGTAGTCTGACGAGAATCCAAAGCGCAGATCAACACGACTGCAACAAGAAGAGAAAATCCAATTCCAAGCCCACAGCGCCCATGATATCCACTTCAAGTTGAGCGAATGATCAAACTAGAGAAGAGCCCCGGAAAGGAACAGCGTAAGAGAGAGGAGTGGAGATGAAGGACCGTAATTCCGAACCGACAGAATCGACACCGAGACGCAATTGAACAGCTTGAAGAGTAGCGAGCAAGCAATGGATGCGGATGAAACAACCAGCCTGGCGTTTAGAGTTGCTCGACAACAAAACGGACAGAACGTGTTTCCAGGTGGTTCCAGGTGGTTCCCGTTAACAGAGGAAGTAGCCGTCGAGTCGGACCGGCATCTGCATCCGCGTCCATCCTTATGCAAAGTCCAAAATCATCCCCACAAGTCGTCGTCGGTCTGAAAAACGTGTTTTTCGTTCAGGTCCAGGAGGAATATCAAATATCAATGAAGTCCCGTTGATGTTACGGCCGAACACCGCCAATGCTGGTGGATTGATGTGAATAGAACAGAACGTTTGGATCAGAACGATGGAACGAGGAGAGCAAAACGAGGAGAATAGAACGACTAGAGCAGAACCGAGGAGAGCGGAAGCGGAACGAGGAGAACAGAACGACTGGAGCAGAACGAGGAAAGCAAAACCGAGGAGAACAGAACGACGAGAGCAGACCCGATAACAACAGAACGAGGAAATCAGAACCAAGGAGAGCAGAACGACGAGAATAGAACGACGAGAGTAGACCCGATAACAGCAGAACCGAGGACAACAGACCAATAAAAACAGACAGAACGACGACATCAAAAACCAAGACCACCGCAGACAATAACAAACGATACGATACGATATTAGTATCACCGCCGCCTCTGGGATAGGACTCGGACTGCTCGGTTCAGTCCTGATTGCAATGTAAAGCGAGGAAGGAGGACTCACGGGCTGTAGGACGTATATCGGTCGCTCTACAGATCGAATATTCCCTCCTTCCATTCGCTTGTCCCTTTCGCGTTACCCTCCCTTCCTCTCGCCCGCCCGCCTCCGTTATCCCCAACCAAATACCCAACCAAATCCACCCACCCACCCTCCCTCCCACTCTTCCTCTTCCCGCAATGCGTTCCCCTCAACAAAAACAAACCACCTCCCGCCCGAAGTCACTTATCCACCATCCACCATCCACTATCCACCATCCTCGCGTTCCGCATACAGTACAACACCGTGTCCGTCCTAACGATAACCCAATCGCCCGAACGTCCGATGGCCCAGCCGTTCGCGTGTCCGAAGGAGGGAGGGGTGGTTTGAGCTATTGCTTGAGTCGGACTCCGGGTTCAGGTCCAGAGATACCTCAGTCCGTCGTTGATGGCGAGGAGGGAGGGAGGACGGGGTGACGACAACGACGATGCGGTCCACGTGTCCATGTAGGTGGCCGCGTTTGCGTGAATCTGCCCTTCCAACTTGAAATCTACACGACACCTGTCGTTCGTTCGCTCGTTCGTCGACCCGTCTTGACGATTCGACCCCCAGAGCTACGCATGGACGGGATATATGAGCTCGAGCTCCAAACTTGAACGGTGGAGGGGTGGAGAGTGGAAGTGGGCCACGTTCAGCGCAATGGGGTTGCGATTAAGGCTAGAGTTGAGCGAGGGTCGGGAACGGAGAGCGGAGGACGGCTGGGAAGACGGAGTCGAGGACGGATGGATGGGAGTGGATAGACGGATGGATGGAGGTGGATAGAGGACGTAGGTTGGGAAGGAAGATGGACGAGGAATTGCGGGACGATAGAGGGCGGGGATGGTGGAGAGGTGCATTGGGGGCGGGAACATAGCGTCGATTCGGATCTAGGGAGTGGGAGGCGCATGGATATCGTCGAGGGTAGACTATTGGTGATCGATGCATGTGATGGATCACATACGCTCATATGGTGAGCAAAGGACGGGATGGGTGGAAGGCGAGGGACGGAAAGCTGACGCAACGATGGGTACGACCGCATATATTAGCAGTGGGGGATACTTTGAAGAGCAACGATGGTCCATGTTCGCGTAGACCGCGAGAGGTGAGAAGAGGAGAAGCACGGAATGGGCGAGCGTGCAGTGAAATAGAGGAGAGGGCGTGCACTACATGTCGTGAGATGCCTGGTCTTCATCGATCTGGATGGGGATGGGAACATATGGGCGAGGAGAAGCGGATGCTGGGGAACAACTTCAACAAAGGTAAGTACATTCTCAAACCACGCTCCCTACCCGGACGTAAGAAACGGTCAGAGCAAGAGCGCAAGAGTCAATTGGGCGCGGAGGGTGCCGACGTTTGCAGGGGAGGGACGGCTACGGCGCAGAGGGTGGCTAAGGACAGCGCGCTGAGAATTTTTGCGCTGAGAATATTTTGACTGTTGACTAGGACTGGCGGGATAGGTTGAGGAAGCAGCAGACGCAGCGTGGTCGGTGAGAGGACTCGGATTCGCGTAGGTGACGCGAAGCATTGGCGCCAAGTGACGTTGTCACGTCCGCGTCACTTCTGGTTGTCATCACTTTCCGTTTGTCCTTCCCCTCGCGCGCGCTCTCGAACATCATGATGTGGAAGGAGGAAGGAGAATGCAAGGGGAGACCTGACAGGTGCGTCTCTGTGCCGTTCTCATATTTCTCTTAATGAACCCCCTTTTCCTGGCTAGTCACTACTCCAGCCGCCGCCGCCGCCATGCTGCTACTGTGGCACCGCCGCCGCCCTCTGCACCACTGCCGCCCACCGCCCTTTGTACCATCGCGAATGACCGCCCTTCGCACCTCTGCACCATCGCGTCATCAATCACCGCCGCCATCGCGATTCGCCATAGCCATAGCTGCTCTCCCCACTGTCCTGCTCCTCCATGGCACCGCCGCCCTCTGCTCCATTACCATCGCCATCGCCATCGCCATCGCCATCGGTGTGGCAGCCGCTCTACCACAGACCGCCCACCCTCACCGTCGACCGATCCTTTACACTCCAATTATCGCATCCCAGCGAGACCCCTCCCATGCGTTATAGTCCTCAAACACAATGGTCATGTGCGAGATAGGTGAGCAGGTGGTTAGGTTGAGTAGAGGGTGTCTTCAGCCGTCTGCATGAACAACAACGAAGACTGCAATCGCAGCCTCCGCGGCGTGCAGACGCTTGATTTCGCTGCCTCAACCCGCGATCCTAACTGCGGGTTGGGGTTGGGGTTGGGCTCGGGCTTGGGCTTGGATCTGAATACCGGTGCAATTCACTATGTTTTGTACCATGTTCAGTCCTATATATATCATGAACGAGGTGAGCTCTGTCATATCCCGTTTCCGTACTGTATTGACAGCGAGAATAAGTAGGTCTCCCTGTCTTTCCATCACTGGAAAACACGGAGAAATACACTGGGACTGTTCTTGACCAGGAATATATCGCGATATGGGCTGGAACTAACACGGACTTTTCAGGCGATTCACGCTCAAGGCTCAAGTACTCAAGACTCAAGACTCAAGATCTAAGAAGGGTAGTTGGAATGAATGGAATGGAATGACCGCTAAAGCTCCCATCTCCACCACTTCCCTTATCTCAATACTATCAGCCTAGACCTCCACCGTCGTACACCCGATACAACATCCCAGACCTACACCCCTCCCTCCCTCCCTCCCTACATTCTCAACTCCTCCTCTGAATCAGACAAACAGAACATCTACGCGTACCCTTGAACATCTACGCATACCCAAGCAACGCCGCTGCAGCTCCCAAATCCACCACAGCCTCCCACCCCCAGACCCGCTCGCTCTCTTCACTGGCAGCCACCTCGATCGCTCCGGGGCGGGGTGAAATAATAATGCAGCCAATAACCCCCCCCCGCACGCGCTCATCGATCATTGCACATCGCTTATCCGTAGGCACCCTTTAAATCACGATTCACGACTCTGACACATTTTTGCGCGTAGAAAGTGGGCGCTATGCGATGTGAAAGATGCATTTCGCGCGCGTTCCGAATCTTTCTGTTTCACACATTTGTACTTACTGATAACGCAAAATTTAGATATAACTCGGGTCAATGATACCCTCTCGAATGGCGAACGCCTCCCACTGCTCGCTTTCGAGACCACAGGTGCGTTTCCATAAATATCCTGTCTTTGCACTCTCTTATATTTTATGCATTGAGGATGAATGGAGGATGAAGGCCTCTGCTATCGAGTATGTCTTACCCATGACCTCTTGAGTCCATGTTGCTATCGTGCGCTGCGGCTAAATCCTGATTCGTGCGTTTGCAACACGCCCGGGCCTCTGAGAAATGTCGCCCTCCTGTGCAGTCTCTAAATCTCACCAAGCAGTACGCGTTACAATTCCCTCTTTAGGTGCCTGGCATATCACCGCACACACACTTCGTCACAGTTTATTCTCCTGTCTCAACCTATCTCATTGATATTTCGTCCCAACGCAGTCCGGTTAATACCATGCGTCTACAACGCATCACCATTTCGCGATCGGTATGTGGACACTCCCACAATCTGTACACGTAGCTGATCATTCGATTCAATATCTTGGGATTATTCCGAACGGATCGGTTTTTATGTCCTTGACACCAAGTTCGAAGTGGCGCCTCCTACCTTTAGGCGCCCATATTGGGTGATGGTCTGCTCGGCAGCCGCTCGGCACATGCCTTTCAGTGGCTGTTTCGTCTCAAATCAAGCCCCTTCATGGTTCACATATAACGCAATTCTGAATTCAATATCAATAGCACGCATCTTCAATTATAATTATTTCCTTGACCGCCGGAGCGAGGCGAGGCGGCTTAACTTGTCTGCTATTAATATTTCCATTTGGCCTAAACTGATTAAATTTACTGCAATCTCATAAAATCATTCCGCCGAAAAAGAGTGTACTTGAGTCCTTCAAAGATTTGCTGAGGAAATTCCGGCCTTTCTGGTCGAAAGTTCTCTAAGGTCCAAATCCGAGCAACATAAGTACAGTGGTATGCTTGTGTCCTTCAAAGAATTGTTGAGAAAATTTCGGTCTAAATCCGAGCAACATAAGTACTCCTCCCTCTCTGGTTTGTTAACGAACATGAAGATGAATGCGTCATAGCTCGATTTCTAACAGATGATTGATACATTAATTATGCACGATGACGTGGACCCAAACTCGACGCACCCAATGGAGTGGCAAAGAAATCAGTATTCTGAAATACGGGCACGGAGATATGTGATCCCAATCGAGAACTCGTCAAAAGATTTTGACGCTGTACAAATTAGAATTCATTCAGCCTGGTTTTGAGTTGTTTTACGAAACATATATCCAGGATTAAATTGTCTAAAAACTCTCATCATCCGAATCGTAATCTGGCATATATGTATTACGATCGCACAATAAGAGATTTTCCGAATTTCCACTTCCGCATACGTATTCGTGAAGCACTTGATCTTGCATCCACGAAAGCTTTAGGCCGGTCAAAGCGTCCAAGAATCGAAGATCCCCTAGCGGCCACGCAGATCTTGTCAGATCGAGAACTTCAATCGGCACCGTAGATCTTCTGGCGAATAGAAAGGGTTTGATGTTCTTTTCTTCGTCCAAAGCGCCATCTAAAATGCGGAGGTAGAGCACTTTGAGAAATGGAAATACGCTCACATCCTCGGATCTGCAAATATTGTGTAAATACGAGAGAGACGCGGGGGAGGTGGTGAGCTCATTGATCGAGCCTAGTGCTAGGAACAGTTTAAAGAGGGTACCATTAGAGATTGTGGGTTGATTTGACATGAGGAATAATTCGAGTTGAGTAATGGTGCTAGGAAACTTGAGGGCAGCCATGGTGTTGAATACCATATCCAGAATATGTAGTGAAATGTCGTCGTGACCATTCCCTGACAGGCGGAAATCGTAGTTGTGTTGATAGGTTGTCAGATTGAGGGTACCTGGGAGTATATCCACGAACAGTTTTCTCAAAGCATGTTGTCCTCCTCGGTAGTGGTCAAAGAAAGTATTCGAGTATTCTAAGAATATCTGAAGCATTTTCTGCACTTTTGCTGTCTCTGCTTCAGGAAATTCTGTCCCCGTTCGAGAAAGTGTTGCGTCCACTCTCAATGCGCATCCCGGATGCGCGGTAATGTGCCCAAAAAATGCTGGGTATATCTCTAGTTCTGGGCCAGCGATGGTGATTGCCATGAGCGATGGAAGGCTGACTTTCCTGTGGGAATACATATATTCGTTTTGAGGGTCGTCTGCGATCAGTCGGGAGATAACGATCCTCAATACTTTTAGATTCGGCATCTGTTCACAGGCAGCGAGGAGATCAGTAGCTGCGAATTCTGTGGGCTGGTCGATATTTAGGTATTGAAGGTTGGGTGAGAGCAGGGCGGGAGGAAATGGACGAAAACTGATGGGCATGACGATGGTGTCGTCGTGGAGAGAGAACTCGACAAGAACGGGGGCTTTGTCCGAAAACAAGTGCAGGGAGTGTTTGGGGAAGGGTCCCGCTATCGTTTCTTTCGACTTGTTGTTCAGCGAGATTATGGAAAACACCCTCAGGTTGGGCGCTGTGCGGCTGAACGCACTCCAAACTTTTGCATTGTTCAAGGTCTGCTGCGACTGAACACAGACGTCGAACATCTGTATCCTTTCCCAATGTGCATCTATCAGATCGACCAAGAACCTGTGGATGTTGGTATTCGACGTGACTGGCTTCGAGTAGTGTGACTGCACGCATAATGGCGCATCCCCTGTCCTTTGCAGTACCTCATTGCGCCAATCACCGTGTTCCTGCCCAAGTAGATGCAAGTTGATGCAGTTTCCCCAAATGGATGGAGAATCGAGGATGATCTGGCGCCATAATACGCAGACTTGCGAGCATCTGCGCGTGGTTGTCAAAGGGCCGTTTTCGCTGCATTCTGCGAAATAAAATGACGAGTCGGCGGCGTTTAGAGAGAATATGTTCCAGAGAAGGTCACGATGTAATTTGGATATCGGCGAGTTGCTGATGGAGGAGGAGCTTGTCAGTGGTTCAGTGGTTTCTGAGTCCATCCTGGTGGATCGTTTGTGAGAGTCGGCGGTCTTCAAAGAACGTTAACACCGACCGCTATTTGGTCTCCGGTGGTTGCCGAGCATCACATTATGCAGGATTGTTAGCGATTACCATTGAACGGCACCTTCGCGATGAGATGGACTTCTTATCTTATCGGAAAGTTAGTTCACCTTATTTGAATTGTTTTTTTTTCTCTCTTCACCTTGGACGCTAATCGGCCAGCAGAAGTAGTGCACGTTATGACCACGTTTCTTACATTTCTACAAGAGCTACTCTGGAGTCCTCTGTAAGTCACTTATCCACCATCCGCCATTCACCGCCATCGACGTCCTCGCGACCGACCAGCATACGTACAAAACCGCGCCCGTCCTAGCAATAATCCAATCGCGCGAGCGCCCGCCCAATCGCCCAGTCGTTCACGTGTCCGAAGGAAGGATGGGTGGTTTGAGCTAGTGCTTGAGTCAGACTTCGGGTTTAGGTCCTCTGAGAGACCTCAATCCGTCTGTCGTTTATGGAGGGGAAGGGGATGGAGGACGATATGAAGGCGACAACAATGCCATCCATGTGTCCGTGCGACCACGTAGGCGGTTCCGTATCAATCTACACGACACCCGTCGTTCGTTTGTTCGTCGACCAGTCTTAAGGAAACGACGCCAGAACTGCGCATGGGAGAGATATATAAGCTCGAGCTCCAAGCTTGAAGGGCGGAGGGCTGAAGAGCGGAAGCGGGGCAGTCGACAACGTCGTGCAGCCATAGGAGCAGAGAACGAAGTTGGGAATGGAGAGCGGAGAATGGCTGGGAGGATAGAACAGGGGACGGATCAATGAGGGTGGATAGATGGATCGATGGTGGTAGAGAGATGGTTCAATGGAAGTAGAGAGAGGGCGCAGGTTGGGAGGAGTGTGGACGGGGAAGTGCGAGAAGGGAGGGAGGGGGATGGTGGAGAGGTGCGCTGGGGGCGGGAAAACGGCGTCGATTCGGATCTAAGGCCCTAGGGAGTGGGATGAGGATGGAGGTCGTCGACTGTCGACTATTGGGGACCAATGGATTGTGGATGGGATAGGCGCGGGAGATGTGATGGGAGAGATCTTGATGGGCAACACACGCTAACATGCAATTGGTGATTGACGGATGAGGTGGGAGCACGGGAGATGAGATGCGCACATGAGGGGAGTATGGGAGGAAGAGAGGGGGAAAGCCGATCGAAAGGAGATGGTCTTGATGGGTTTCATACACTGATATGCGATTGGTACGAACGTATATATTAGTAGTGTAAGATAGGTTGAAGAATGACGACAGACCATCTCGCATGTTCTGTGACGGATGAGAAGAGGAGACGCATGGAGAGGGTGCAGCGTGCGGGAAAATTGAGGAGGGGATGCGCACTACGTGTCGTGAGATGCGGGGTCTTCATCAGTGGGGAGGGAGAACAAGACGACGACGACGACGATAGTGTCATTTGACGTAGACATCCAACTCTTCCCCTTCCAAGCCCGCTCCCTTCCTCTTCCAGAGGCATAGGATATATACACGCTACCCCGTTTTGTCGTTCGTAGAGTAGATCGCGCCTTGGACGATTCGACGTAGAGGACGGGGATTGAGTTTCTGTGGACAGTCGAAAGGTATGTGTGTGGAAGAGCGGGAGGACGGTGCAGGTAACAGGGTTGGTGGGCGAAGGACGGCCGGGTGAGAATGAATAGCTGGCGGAGGTTGGGGTGCATAGTGGATGTGTTGGTGGGAAGCCGGGGGCACAGCGGCAGGCGTTGGCTGAGCTTCATCGCGTGCGTCTTCGGTTTTGATGGGATTGGGGGGTAAGGGGAGCTGTGGTATTGATGACGTGGCATGAGGAGAGCGAGAGATGGTGAGGCTTTGAGCTTGAAGCTTGAAATTTGAAAGCTTGAGGCTTCCCAATGAATGTAGTGAACGTGAACGAAAGGAACGGTCAAATGCGAGGGTAGAAGATGACAGTACAGACAGTTGACGTCGAGAATGAGGTGAAAAAAAAAATCGGCGAGCAGAGATGCTGCAAGAGGTGGATTGAGGCCCGAGCACCGCGCTGTCGGAAGACTGATGAGAAGGAGAAGAATGGACGAGGTGGCGGTGACGATGACGGCGACTAGGCTGTCAATTGATCGCATTCACGCGGAGCCTAACACCTCTTGCAACGCGCGTGAATTATGCATCGATCAACGCATTCACGATCGACGGGGACAAGCTGCAATACAACTGAAGAGAAAGGTGAGATTTCAATTTCAACTATGATGCCGCCTGGACGTACGTACTTACGCGTACATCTCAATGGAGTCCCCTCCTAAATCATCTATATCGCACCGCGATCCATGTCCTACTTGTGTGTCAAAGTGCCGCGCCAACATAAATTTACGACTTTGAACAAGATCAGTTTCTGGACCGAATTCAACTCTTTTCAATCGCTTCTCAAGATCTTAAGCTTCTTCCTCCTCTCTTGTGCCTTTTAGTACATACTTTATGTGTGTCACCACCTACATAGTCTGCTGTCAATCGATGATGGCGAACATACACGCCCCCACCTATCAAGACGAGTATACTGGTTCAAAGTAACACTGATACGGCGGTTGATACCATAACAGCAAATCATTATCCGAGAACATTGTTTTCTTTGGCCCGGAGTCGCCCCAGGTCGTCACGGTCCTACAGTACCAACCTACCGTCTCAAACACAGAAGATTTAGATCTATCGTACTCTATGATGTCGACGTCGCATGCAGGACCCAGCCTGTCGAAATCACGTTTATTTCGTATAACCTCAGAGGTTAGGTCTTCATTAAATTTGGATTGTTAACAGTTGCTCAGGCTGTAAATCAACAAATCAACGGACAGAGCTTCTTTGCGTCGAATTGTTTTAAACTTTGTTAACAAAACTAAAGAAATCATTATTGCACGTCCGAATACCATTTCCAATCCATCCTGTCTTAAAGGCTCCGAAATTTCAGATTGGGAAGGGGAGGAATGCCCAAAGTTCCGGTGCTACTAATCTCCATTTCAGGGCTTCCCGTCCCCTAACTGCTGAGATTCTAATTAGAGATCGTTCCAGGTCCTTTGCAATTTTTCTCATGACGCTTGAAAGAGGACATGGTGCATGACTTTCCACATTTGTGGCAAGCTCTTGGTTTTAATGCGAAATGGGATGAGATATGGTCTATACCAAATGATTATAATTAATCAAATAGATTAGATGAAGTTGGAGACTTACTCTTCAGACCACTTTTTCTCGTAAAGGGACTCTTGCAGGTGGGGAAGGGACATGTGCATTTCGTATCCTGCACTCTCCTGGTCTCTCTCTCTTGTCGACCAGCCAATGTGCCAACTGTGGGTTTGAAATGGGCGAACAGGTTCTGTGTGTCGATAGGAGAATATACATAGCCACAATTGTCAAGGTCTTTCTCAAATTGGCACTTAATTTTCTCCATAATTGAACTGGGGAACACAGAAGACTCGGATAGAAGTGGCTGATTAGCCATCAAAAAATCCAAGAGCTTGTGTTGTAAGGTCGGACTTGAGCATTGCGTTTGCATCATGTTGGGAGGACCTTTTGGCTCCAGAGGCTCCGAGTCAACTTGCATGTCACTGTTTTCTATTTCCCTGATGTCTTTGAACACTACCTGGGATGTATCCTATAAATATGGAATGAATATGACGACAGCTTTTTTGGATCCAAAAACTCAACTGGTGTGTCACTGTATTCTGTCAGTAGATCCCAAAGTGGAGACTGATGTAGTAAATTTTCGTATCCTATATCCCTTGTGTTTCCTAACACTGTGTGGAAAGCACCCTATAATAAATATAAAATGAATATGGTGAAACCTTTTGGTTCCAAAAACTCAACTAGGTTATATCCTGAATTCGGAAATGTAATTGATATGGGTTCTGAATTCCAAGATAGAGGCTGAGGTAGTACATCATTGTATCCTATATACCTGATGTTTCCAGACACTTTCTGGAAAGAACCCCATAATAAATATGGAAATATGGCAAAACAATTTGGTTCCAAAAACTCAACTTGTCTGTCATCATTTTCTATGCATGTGGTGTCTTTGAACACTTCCGGGGATGTATCCTATAAATATGGAATGAATATAGCGAAACCTTTGAACTTCAATGAAATAATATACCATATCTTGAGTTGACTGCAGAAACAACACACCTATGAAAAGGGGAATCACATCATCAAAATAATAATTTACAGACAATGCTAGCTTATCAACTCAATACTTACCATCTTCATAACAAATATTATGAGTTTCCAACACCCTTTCAACAATATCATCATGAGTTGGAAGTTTGTCTGTCTAAGCATACAATCAACACTTCGACAATGTACAAGTATTAGATATGCGCACATCTTGCAATACCGAACACCAGTCTTGATCCTGTGTGATTACAACTCTGACACCGGGAATCTGATATGCGTCAGAGTGTCAGCTGACTTTCTGTGTTTGAATAAGAAAGAGATATTCACCGTCGTTTTCTCGAATAGTTTTGCATTCAAGGTATCTGCAGGGTGAGATGTCTTGGGATAAGTGCATGAAGAATTAGATCATGATTACTTCGCGTAAAAGTCAGATACGCACAAACGTAGTACAAGTCTTCGACATGGTGATATGTCGCTTTCTGGAGACAGCGCGAAAAGAAGCGTCGTAAGGTCGATTTTGACTGAAGGATGATTGTCTTTGGATGGCCGTATTTCCCCCTGGTTGAGATGCTTGACCTTCATTGCTTGCAGAGCCTGATGTCGGAATTTCCCCCGGCATCGTGTTCACCCTTCCGATGTTGTTATACTGCTCCATTTCCAAATCAAGAGCCAAGTCCAGCTCGAGATTGATTTCCGAAAACGCTTCGTCAGAGAGTGTCATGTTGAGTGTGCGTAAGAATAGACACTGATTCCAATACTTTCCATCTACTAAAGCAGCAGTCGAAACGTCGCTGCGTTTTAGCTCCTCAATTTCCACAGGGTCTGGGCCAACTCTAGCCTCAGTAAATCCTGAACACTCCCACTGGTAAAGTGGTATCGAAACCGCAGACAATTCTGTTGTTTCCCGATCCAGATCCGTGGCAATGGGGAGGTATTTGAGGCGATATTTTTTATTCTGAGTGAAATTGGAGAGGGCGGCCATTCCCCAGGATGGTGCCTTGTCGCAACCAATTACAAGGCGTATTTCTCCATTCTTAACTTCAAGACCACGTGTCCCATTTGCGTAGCGGTACCAGCTCTCTATATGCGCAGTAGCATAGGCCCGGAACCGGCGGATATTCTGTAAATCGAGAGCAGTACCACCTTCTGGAAGGACCAAAATACAGCCTTCAGCAGCAGACGTCTCGAAGGTCAGTCCACTGCCAGAATAGGTTTAGTTTGCAGGACCGTTCTTGCTAAGAAATGTTCTTCAGCTTACCGCGATTGGGGGTCATCTACTTTGTCGATGAATGCACTGGCTAAATGGCTCTTTGGTTTGAATACCGAAAATTCAGAGATGTCTGTCGGCTTCATAAGTATCGGTACAAAGCCTTCCGGAAGCTCATCAGGATTGATTGGGTGTTCGGATGGTAGGCAGATGTTAAACAGGAAGGAGAATGCTCCAGAAGGAGTGATAATACCAACATCACCTACATTCACCCCAGCGCATCTGTAGGGCAGCGGAAGACGCTTGTTAGGCTCGGGAATCCAAAGAGGAAAGCCACGGCCTTTGGGCTCAAGGTGTTGTTCGTAGATCTTGTTGCTAATTTGAGGTGCATATATTCGTGCAGATCCCGCCTCCTCGCGAACAGCCGCGGTTGACGATGAGTTAGGGACATGGGCTGTTGGCAATGTAGTCATGTTCGCGATATTCTGAGAAGACGCCGTTTCTGGCTGCGGAATGTAAGGGTTTGTAGTGAAAAAGTGATATACTTAATAAATAAAAAAACATACGTGTGCGATGGATTCCGGAGGTTGTTGGGGGATGCTTTGTGCCCCCTCGCTTGCTTCTGTGGAATTAGAAGCTATCGTCTACACCAATAAGAAAAAACACACGAGGAATATTGACGGTCATGTTGATCTTGAACTGATGCCCATGTATCTGGGTGAACTCGCCACTTTTAATTTCTATACCTTGACACCCTCCGATAAATGCCCTAGAAATAGGCCGGCTTCCATACGATCTCAGTAAGAATTGCAGAGGCCATTCTAGGCATTTCGCACCTAGTACTATCAGATGGGACTTCTGACGGAGCGATTGAGCTGAGCTGTCATGATGCACAATATTATATGTGTTGGTCATTGCAAAATGACGACTTAAACCCACTCACTTCGGTTGCGTTTGTTCTACCGGAGTCGACGTTACGAGTTTGCTCGCTTTCGAACAAGGCTACCGACTGCTCATTAACTAGAGGCGGCGTCTCCTGGCGAATGCTTGCAGGATTTTCTGGTGCGTTATTCTCTAAGTCTTCCTTCGTTGGTGTTGTTGACGACATCGTGGTCCTGAGTTGAGGTATACGTATTGCACTTCAAGGAACAGGAATTCGAGCCCTTATCTTTTATATGGCCGCCATATTTTGAAAAGGCTGTACTCACTTTATTTTTAGTAAAATATATTTATTCGGTATTAAGGAAGTCCACTGCCTCGCGAAGGCAGTGAAAGATGTACTCACATCCCTGAAAAGCCATATATCACTTCAGAAATGAACCCTCGTTCATGACAGCAGGGTATGCGGTATGCGATTATTGTACAGCCCTTATGTAGGATACAGTTTGATGTTCTCACTATTGCTAAAATGAAGAGGCGAAAGTAGTAATGAACACGAGTCAGCGCAACCCGCGGGGTTGGCGGGTAGGGTTGAGGGGGGTACAGGTACGGGTAGGCATATATTGACCCTCCATCCAACCCGTACCTTGGCGCGGGTAGCGGGTCGCGCGACTCCACGCGCGTCTCAGTGCCGCAGACACTGCAATGTGTGCAGTATTATTGTACACGTAGACGGTTCAAAGGAGTGTAGAGAACAAGGGAGGGGAATGGGCAGCATGGAGGAGATTCGAAGAAAACGCATGATCGCATTTTGTCGAGCCGCATCGCATCGCATTTCGCTGAGCCGCATTGCGACGTCGTGTTTTGTTCAGCTGCGTTGTGTGGTCGCGTGTCATTGAACTTCATTGCCGCTACCGTCGGTGACTGAAGAGGTATGGGCTCGTACACGTTGCTATTTTGTGATGATGTGGCAACATGCACGACTCATGTATTGGATGCATTTAGGAAAGAGGAAAGGTGCAGGGAGTCGCAGAGACAGCACAGCATGTGGTGAAAGAGCGGACTGACATGGGCGGCAGGTGGTATTGTGGGCTGTGGGCGAGTTAATGCGAGGTGAGCGGCGAGGCAAAAATAGGTGGCGCAACGACGCACCTATTGGATCTCCTGCTTCTCAGGTCTTCCCTTTCAATCACCCTTCCCCAATATTTGTCCTTCATCTACATAGAGCGAGGCGGCTGTGATGAAGCCAGATGGATGGTGTGGAGGATGGAAGATGGCAGTTGAAAACCACTTTCAGGGAAGTCGCCGGGATTGACCCGCGCCGGTCAACCCGGGTGCCCGTGCCCTTCGATGTGTGCCGATCGGCCTGACGGCCTACTCTTGCCGATGTACAAAGGGATATAAAAAGGGCTCCGGTGGGAAAAGGCTTCTCAACCCACGCCTTCTTTTCTGTTGGGCTCCCAATAACCCATACCCTATCGCTCGCTGCCCAGTGGTTACTTAACGCTTTCTTCGTCGATGAGTCCCTGATTCCGGATTGAAGATGGTTCAAGATATCAACGCTACGTTCCTCGTTGCGAGGATGATGGTATTCGGTATGTCGAACCGTTCCTACCTTCACAACGAGATGAGAGCGCTCAACATCGAATTAATTTTTTTACAGAGGTCGCAAGCATGTTTGCTTTCCTGGTCCTCGCACTAGGAGTAGCTATCGCCAACTATACCAGTTCGTACTGGTATGGAGGGTACTTCCCTTTCGCCGCTTTGGGTATCACTACCGGGATCCTCACTCTCTTTACGCTGCCGCCGATGTCAGTGTTCTTATTTTGTTTTAGATTTGCAATAGACACTAATATTTTCTGAAGGCTCTTCATCTCGATGAAGAGGCAAGATGCGATCACGTCGATGAATGGTGTTGAACTTGCTTGGACTTGTGCGTTTTAGTTTCATGTTACGTCGGCGATGTAGAAACATTGACTTCGGTTTTTTCCTCGCTTTCATTAGGGTTCCTCTGGATTTTGTGGCTCTCCCTCGCAGCTTCGTCCACAGGCACGTTCTGGTTCAGTGATTGCAGCACTTGGTGGAGTACGTCTCTTATGTCTTGCCGATTCTCAATATGATCAATGACCGAGATATCTGATCCGTCCACAATAGTTGGCAAAGGAGAGACGATGTGCCACGAATCACAAACGCTCACCGCCTTCTCCTTCTTCACCTGGATCCTTCGTCAGTCCATTTCACGTCCATTGCTCATCGATCTTACCCAACTAATTTTGTTTAGTTCTCACATACAACCTCACCCTCCTCTTCTTCACCATCCACCAACACATGCGAGGCAACACATCCGTGTGGACGGGGCACATCACTATGACTGACTTCACCGCCTCTGGCCCGAATTCGACGGGGATCCCCCCAAAGACCATCGAAGGAGAGAATATCGCACTATTATGAACTTGACCGTTGTATAAGGACGATTGAGCCCCTAACTTAAATTGCTACAGGAGGAGAGGAACATATAAATGGAAGCCTGATCCATTCAAGTCTTAGTACGAACTTCACCTGGACGTTTTTGGCTTATCAGCTGATTGATAGCCATTTCTATACCCAGGATCTGTATATCTTGCACGGAATATGTACGTGAAGTCCTAGGATTGTTCGTGCATGAGACCAGGTCTCAACTTGCTTCAACGTGCTGTGCAGGAAAATGTACAATCCGTTAAGCGCCCGTGAAATGGGTTTCAAACGTGCTCAATGAAGGATCGTTCTCGGAGTCTTACCCCAGATAATGATATACACCACACAACGCACCAGCGGCATGGACATCTTTGACGACGACGCAATTGGATGGGGCGGGTCGGCCAGCCAATCGGATTCTTCCGGAATTCACCGTAACTCAACATCAACGTCGTTCAACATCACTAATGTCGGTTCTCCACCACTACCTCCCCCTTCCTCTCTCATCCTCGCCGCGCGCTACTCCCTTCCGCTGACGGATGTGGCCGGTTTCCTCTTCTACCACTCGCGATGCCTCCCTCCCCTCCAATGAGGGATATGGACGGTTGTTTTAGCAACAGCCACACATGCTCAGTGCCTCCGCTCCAACGACATGGAACCCAACGACAACGGACGGATTTACGGACGGATGCAATGAGTGGAAGGATAGATGGACGCCAACGATGAAGCGAAGATGGATACGACGATGGACCAGTGAACGACGCCCAACGGAGGACGACCATGGTGAAGCGAGGACAAACAGATATACGACGACGAACGGACGAATGACGCTAACGGAGGATTGAGGGTGTACGAGGGACTGTAGACGCGGGCAGGTCTCTCGCCTCCAGGGCAGAACCTAGGACGTGAACAATGCATGTTTGTTCACATCCTGTCTTATCCTTGCTCCTTGCGCTGAGAAGCGAGATACGAGCAGGATGAGGTATATTACCTCGATCTACTGGTGTCTCCTGCCTCCTACCTCTGTATCCCTCCCGCGATCTGTCCAATAAGCGCAGGGGCAGTCGAGCTCATAGGACGATAGACGACTCAGAGCGACAGTGCCTGGACGAGCGAGGAACGGGTGGATGAGCGAGTAGAGGCCAGTTGAGTGAGGACAGTGGGGGAGTGAGCGACGAGAGGGTCGGCAAGCGAGCGAGGAGAGGTAGGGCAAGCGAGGAGAGAGAGAGAGGAATGGATGGATGGACAGGCAAGGACAAACGGGCGAGGAGAAGGCGGATGGGTGAGGAGAAGGCGGGCCAGCGAGGAGCGGATGGGCGAGGACGGATGAACTTTGCCCTCGTCTCTTTCACTCCCTACCCTCTTTCCTCACCCTTTTTCCTCTTCCGTCATCCTCTCCCCTCTTGCCCTTATTTTTCTCCCTCTTTGTTGCCCTCCGACATGGCTGTACACAATGTTCTTATTTATTGTAATAAGTGTAATTTGCAATATATTCATCATTTGTACACAATGGCAAATCGGATAAGTAATTTCTTGCTGGGTCTGCTGCTTGATATACCCCTTCGCTCATTATCTACCGGAGCACGTCCAGTTGGGATGTGCGCGTTGTCCATCTGTTGAGCGATGGAAGAGAAAGGGACATGATCAAGAGAATGTTTGATTGTGAAGTTGTTGCAAAACATGGCGGTGCATGTCCGAAGTCGTGACTCATCAGTTTCTCCCTATTCATTGCAACCCTCTCTATGGACGCAAACTGTGCTTCACCTATATCCAGTCTCCATCGAGATATTCTTTGGATCGTATTTTCAATCAATTCAGATCCTCTCCCTTACGCTGGGCGCTACACCGACGATGTTAATCTTTTGCCGTCAACAAACACTCGCCGGTCCTCGCAAGTTTGCAAGCTTTGGCGCGAGATCATCCTCCAGTCGCCGTCGATCTGGGGAAACTGCTTCGACCTTGACTTACTCAACCATCGCTACTACTGGCGTAACGAGATTCTGCGCAGGGCGGGCGATGCACCGCTGTCTTTGAGGATACGCTCCCGACGTATGGCTTTTGATGGTCACAACGACACAGAAGATTTCATTATCAAGGTCATTTGCGAACATTGGGAAAGGATCAGGGTACTTGATATCCCCGTGACGAAGAAAATAGCATCCAATCCTGGAGTGCGAGACGCGCTCTGTCGACCAGCGCCGCAGCTCAGGGTGTTTGCTTTACTTAATTACCGCGAGGGTGCAGATGCCCCGGTTGAGGACGGAGATTCCTACACCTTCTCTGCCTTCCCATCAGGAAGTCAACTGTTCAGCAACAATGCGCCATCCATGGAACATTTCTTTTCCAGTGGGTATGTCCTTCCGCCATCTATCCTAAAGTCCCCATTCCCTTCTTTTGTCCTTTCTGGCAAACTTCGAGGCATCATTTTGGGCAAACCACTCGACATCCAACTCCAACACCTACTAGACATAATCGAGCAGATGCCACTTCTCGAGGAACTTTCGCTACATATAAGAGACCTGATACCAAACAATGGAAATGCCCTCCCTCGATCAATATCCCTACCGCTACTCAAGTCACTCACCATGAACTCCTTCTGCGCGGATGCTTACCCACTCTTTATTGGTTCCCTTGAAGCATCTCCAAAGAGGCAAGATATATTCGTCGCTATAGAAAATGGCATGCGCCAAACGGACGCGCAATCATTGTTCCGTGTAATCCTTCGCGATGCCACAAATTTCTTCCGCATCGCTTCTCGCATAACATTCCTCAGAGTCACTGTCAATACTGCTCATCTCTCAATCTCGGCTATCCCAGACCCAGATATCGACGATACAGAAATATCAGGGTTTCATATAACATTCATCGCGCATGGCGCACAACTTCCAGAATACGTCAAAAGTGCATTCATCAACTCGCTGCTTTCACTCGATCTCCCGACAACTATTCGCACCTTTAAGCTCGTTTTCCCAGAGCAGGGCCATCAAATGTTGTGGGATAATATGCCATCTCTATCCCCACTTTTCCTGAATCTAGGATCAATTACAACATTGGACACCAGTCTGGATGGTTTTGCGTATATTACTGATCAGTCACTATCAATTAGAGGCACTGTCTTCTTCGAATCGCTCAAGACTGTCAAGCTCGACAAGCTATACGAAGATGCCAACAGCACGATATCAGCGCCGTCACTCCTGCAATCCTTTTTCGTTCTCCGACAGCAACAATTGGGGCCTGTTGCGATTCTGCTCGATATGTGTGACGTTTGCCTTGCGGGTGATTTTCGGATTTTGGACGAGATAGCGGGTTTGACGGTGCACCTGATGGTGAGGAAGGGCCCAGAATCGGTATGGACTGCTGTAGAATACGTATGTGGGAGTGGAGATCCAGAACAACTTCTGCGTGTAAGTGGATACAATGACCTGTAGAGATAATTAACCCACGTGCCTTTGAACCTCGAGCTTGTTCATGTATACCAATATCAATGCAGCATTACTTTCCGGAAAGTGATTTCATCAAACCCTCGCTAAGGCGTGAAATTCAGTACCGTTGCTGCTATTCGCCCTGTTATCAAGAGCCGCAGAGGGATCTTCCTCTCTCATCTTCAAGCCTGTATCATGATAGCCACTAGTAATTCAACTATTCATCTTATACAATGAGGGCGTGATGTAAGTGTCCACCTCTCCACCACCACCACATATCATTTAATCCCCTTTGACGCAATTTCTGGAAATATGAGAGACGTTAAGGCATAAAAGCCGGTAAGAGACACAAGGCGAGGTGTAGCAAGCGAGACACAAGACAAGAAGTGATGACTGATGCTGTAAGCGAGATGAGCAAGATGCGAGTAGAAACAGAGGATACAAGCCGAAAAACGAGACAGCGAGAGACACGCGAACCGGGAGACGTGAACTGCGAGAAGATTGCTAGGTCGAAACGGTGCGCGAGGCAGAGATAATGCGCAAGGAGTGAGACGCAGGAAGCAGGACAGTGCACGAGACAAAGGCGGTAGCACACGCGGAGAGAGAGACACAAACGGCGAAATGGTGGTCGATACGGAGACAGTGGTCGAGAAATAGAAGTGAGGATTGCAGACGATGGAAGAGATATTGGACGAGATGAAAACCGCACGACGACGGAAGCCGCAAGACGAGCAACCTTGCGGGCAATATACGAGCTGCTGGTAGACGAGACAGGCGACATGCTATAATTCGAAGGTTAGGAAGTGAGAAATATGATCACCGGGACGCAAGGAGCCACCTATCGGGTCTCCCACTCATCGGTCTCTTCAGTCTGACCACAGTGAGCAGCTTTCTTCCTTGAATTCGTGCGAAGGGCCTGAGCGTAGTGAAGGCTTTCGTCAGCTCATAATCAAAAGACGAAAGAAAATCCGACCTTTACCTGTGCTGGCTTACATGCTGCACCACCTGGACGGCGTCGCTGGCAGCGCCGCACTAAGGCTGAGAATTCCACTTCTACCCAAACACCTCGACAGCTGAAGCAAACCATATGATGGCTCCAGCAGAACACACGAGCCATATGAAAACGCGATGCTTGCTGAGCGCATAACGGGTGTGTAATCAGAGAGTGAAATGAAGTTGAACTTGAATCCCGTTATCGATACTGTATTTTTCCTGTCTGTTTATCGAAGTTGTCGTCTGTTGATGTCAGAATTCGCGGGGGAGCCGACATTCGGGCGAAAGGCCAAGATAAATATAGATTTACCCATTGAGATAATATCGCCGTCGACTTAGGGGCTTTGTACCAGCGGTAAGTCGCGTTGGGTTTGGGTCGAACTCAACCCCTTCCTTTTCCGGGGATTCTTAATCTCACGTCAGTTTAACTTGTAGATGACAAGATGAAGTTCTACTTAATAGCTCAACCTGCCTGCGCACATACCTCGAGCTGGGATGATTTTCCTTTCTTCCCAGGTGGCCAGGTAAAATCAACGACTTGGCGGGTACTATTAGCTATAATATTACAACTCATCCATGACTACTAACCGCTTAGACTGATATACATAGGGCGCCTGGGGTAAACTACATTAGAAATCACTTTCCCTTTTTTCGATGATATCTTGTGACCGACTGAACAAACTCGAAATCCGGGCCAGTAATGTCATGAATTATGACAGACGGTTTCGCCTATGTAATTGTATCTACTACTTATATTCCACCTGTGCTGGTATCAGCTTAGAATTACCATTCCATTAGGTACTGCCATGTGTTGTAACTTAGCACTTTCTCAATCTACTGACTGACGAATTTCCAGATACCTCGCATTTCGGTCTCAATATCTGGGCTGCATTAAGCTGGATTACAAGTGTCTGCTGTCAGCGAAATAGCATAACATCGGAGCCTATATTTGACTCAGAAGAGGTCATCCGGGGCGACCTTTGGTCAACATTTTGGAAGCCTTGGCGGAAATTGCACAGAATACGTGTAAGATACGGTTATCTCCACCGCAACGAATCCGACAGACAATCACGTTCTTCTCTTCTGTTATAAATATTCCAAAGTCTCAGTTCACTGCTTTTGTTCACCACTCACTCGACCGTCGTTTTCATTAGCATAAGCGATACGTCCTCTTCATCACCCAGTTCATATCGAGCATGGAACTCCCACCGGGACCACGATTCCTCCTCAGATTTTTGCCTACAGTAGTTCTTCCATCCGTCACTGTCGTCGGTCTTCTCAGATTGATTGAGATCGAAACTGGCACTTCTGTTCCAATTTGGGCGTTCACACTCGCTGTGCTGGCAATTCACCCCGCGCTCTTCGTCTTCAGACGCGCGTACTCTCGTTATGCGGACGCCCGAGCAGCTGCGGCCAGCAATGCTGTACTTCCTCCTCATGTCGTCGAACAATGGCCTTACTACGGCGGACTCACCATCATGAGGACGATGCTACGCAGTCTCAAGAACGGATACCCAGGCAAGTGCGCTTTACACATGGTATTCGCCGTCATATCTAATCACGATCTGGTAATTGTCAATCTGACTTTCAGGAGATGGGTTTTCAGAGTGGATGGAGGAATATGGCCCAACGTTCTACTTGAGGATGTTGTCTGACAACCAGGTACGTCTGATAATCGCGTGGCCATATTACGAGCCAAGATATATTTGTGCTGACATCTTTCATGTTTATAGCTCGTGACCGCTGAACCTGAGCACATCAAGGTATGATATTATTCATAGGCAGCCACGATTTGATGGAAGGTCTAATTCAAGCCGTATTAGCAAATCCTTGCGACCCAATTCGACTCGTACGAAAAAGGTAGGGATTAGGCCTGTGTCAAGGATCGGCCAGCCATTTTGACATACGTGGTTTAGGACCCGATTTGGATGAGCAGTTCAGCTCTCTCCTTGGTACTGGAGTCTTCAATTCCGATGGTCAGTCTTCGCTTCCTTTTCAAGAAGTGGATTCTAAAAA
Organism: Pholiota conissans; assembly: GCA_015484465.1. Taxonomy (NCBI): domain Eukaryota; kingdom Fungi; phylum Basidiomycota; class Agaricomycetes; order Agaricales; family Strophariaceae; genus Pholiota; species Pholiota conissans. The sequence continues at coordinate 34,451 of MU155315.1, forward strand.
CATCTATCATTGTAGGCGATATGTGGAAGTTAGTTCGAAGATGCCTAATCAGAAATCAATAACTAATGGTCTTTTCTGGTTGCTAGATTCCATCGTTCGATGACTCGTCCTTTCTTCACCAAGGACAGGATCAGCCATTTTGACACGTTTGATAGCCATGCCGAGAACGCACTCAGCCAGGCTAAGGCTCGCCTTCAGGATGGATATCCCATCGACTTCCAGGTGAATCTCCTGCCCCACCTAATCTAATTCCAGAGACGATCGTTCTGATATCCTAAATCTATAGGACTTGGTCTCTCGCTTCACTTTAGACTCAGCAACACAATTCCTTTTCGGCCACGACGTCGAGTCTCTCTCAGCCGGCCTGCCCTACCCCGAGTCTTCCCCACTTGCCAACTCCCCTGCCTTCTGCAACCACCCCTCTAACGTCTTCGTAGATGCTTTCCTCAAGGGTCAGATTTTCACCGCCCTCCGGCTTCAGATGGGTTCCGCTTGGCCTCTGGCGGAGTTCTGGGGCGACAAGGTTAAGCCTTTGAGGAAGACCATGGATAAGTTTACTGAGCCTGTCTTGGTCGAGGCGCTTAGGAAGAGGAATTTGAACTCTGATGCAAAGATGGACGACAATGATGATTCTACTTTGCTTTCGCACTTGATTCAGCATACCCAAGGTCGGCTCTTAAACACACTCTCATAGCCATTCACTCATTCATCATGCCGTAGATGTCGCCGTCCTGAAAGATGAAGTTGGTATCTCTTATGTCAGCTGTTGGAAAGAAACAGATTCAGAATTATTTATCACAGCTTCTTAACCTCCTCGTCGCTGGTCGCGATACTGTAAGTCATTTCGCAGTTTTCACCAAAGCTAACGCCAAGTTCTAACAAGTGTTAGACTGCCTGCACCTTGACCTTTGCACTCTACATGCTCTGCGAACACCCTAAAATTGCTGAGCGCCTATACAAGGAAATTACTGACATTGTCGGGCCCACCGGCAGACCCACCTATGAAAATATTCGTGATCTGAAGTATCTTAGGGCTTTCATCAATGGTTCCTATATTTCTCGTCCGTATTATTTTGAAGATAGCTAATGATATTTTTTCAACAGAGGTTTTGAGGCTTTATCCGTCCGTGTATGTTGTTGTTCTCATCCTTCGACGTAATATAATTCACTGATCCTTAATTCCGAAATCACAGACCTTTCGATAGCCGGTAAGTTGGCTTCGACGTGCGCTCAGTTCAGTGCTAATTAATTACTGCAGCAATTCAAACAAGCCCACCGTTTTGGACACAAAAACTCCAGGATCTATTCCAATTTATGTTCCAACTAATACAAGGTTCGCAGGTGTTCAGTTGATAATTCTTTAAAGTTCTCATTCTTACTAGGGTCCTTTATGCGATCATACTCATGCACCGGAGGAAAGATCTCTGGGGACCAGATGGTAAACTCCTCTTCTCATTTAACCCAGAAAAATTCCAAATCATCTCCCTTCCACAGCCCTCGAATTTGACCCCGACCGCTTCCTCGACCAGCGCTTGCATAAGTACCTCACGCCCAACCCATTCATTTTCAGCCCCTTCAACGCCGGCCCGCGCATCTGCCTCGGGCAGCAATTCGCATACCAGGAGGCATCGTTCTTCCTCGTGCGCTTGTTGCAGAAGTTCCGTAATTTCCGTATGGCACCTGACGCTCAACCGGAATGGAGCAAGCCCCCTGCGCACTGGGTGGCGGAGGGCGGCCGTAAGGCGATTGAGAAAGTCGTCCCTGGTACGCATTTGACGATGTATGCTAAGGTCGGTGTTGGTCTTTTTTTGGTTGGGGTTCGTGAACGTTGATTTTGTGTTTGTGTTTGTCTTAGGGCGGTCTCTGGGTTAGGATGGATGAGCAGAAGTCCGATCTCTCTGGTTAAGCTAAATAAAGGGATATGTAGATATAATCAATCTGCATGACTTTGAATATCTAGTTCATTTTGACGACAATATGACTTCGCAGCCAAATAAACCATATATCAGCTCTTCGCTCAGCGCGCGCTCAGTATTAGGCACCGCCATCATTCCAACTCCACTAAAATAGTGGTCGATGCAAATAACCCCCGGGTTTTAAAACGACCCGTGTGCACGGGTAGGGGGTTTGCGAGGCAGGCTGGGCCATCAAATTACGTGTCCCACGGTGGATTCTTCTGCTCAGACCACCATCTCGTTCGCCACTCTCAACAAGAATGTGGGCTCGTTCTTCCACACAAACGATGGATGATAGGGAGAAGGACAGAAGGGTAGACCCGGGAGCGGGAGAACTAGCAGGTGTGCCACTGCGCCCTCTATCTTGGCCTCTGCTGACGGTGCCTCCTCTTCTCACAGCGTCGTACGTCCGCGACGCGACGTGACCGTCGCCATCGCCCCAACCTCTCCTGCTCGCGTCAGACCATCTCTGACTTTCCACGACCCACCCGCGCGCTACCTTCGTCCGCGCTACCCGTCGTCACGACGGGACGGCATGTTCGACGCTGGCTCTCGCCACCTAGCTACTGCGCGCCCATCTCTTCACCCCGCCCTGTCGACGTGCACCACTCACCTCTGTCGAAACAATGGTGCAGTGCGTACCGGATTATGCGCTCATCCGCGAAGCTCGAACCCAGCATCTATGGAACCACTCACCGTCTAAACGTACAATGAGTGCTGCATATGTGTACAGTGCTCTGCGGCGTAGAGACGCAACGTGCCTGCTGGTTGCCGTGACCGCTCTACCCATGGGTCAAATTCGCCACGGGTCTCCGTACCCCTGCAGACGACTACGTGAGTGAAACACCCTGCGGGCTCTTGGACATACATTAACTCAAATATCTTCTCCTTATGAACTTTTCAGCTGATACTCATTTTGTCCCATTGACAAACTTCAACTTGGTTCACCATTCGACGAGCAGCCACCTGGAAAACTTCTTGCTGAAAATATTATATATCTGAACAGTACATGATTATCTACAAGTAAGTCCCTATCAATTTGTCACTGTATCGACACAATAAACCATACATGTCAAGAGATCTGTCGGATGCTACTCAAGCTACGCTATCGGAATCACAAATCCCTCAGCGTTTCTCATCGTATTGTGCCGGTCATACTTCGCCTTTATTCGAACCAGCTTCGAGTGATTTTCACCATAAATATCCTTCACTGGTGTGTCCCCAAGCGTCGTATTGAGGTATATCGGTGCGTCATCCCTCGTGCAACCTTCACTCTTGGCTACGGTCTGTATTTCTCCCAAGGCCCTCTTCATTTCACCGACCCAAAAATCGTCGTCTTTTTCGTTTTCCCATGTGTAGAACGCAAGCAGAGGGCTAACGGCTTCCCCTTTCTTGTGTGGCCACGCTGCTGGGGTGCTGTTGTCGAAGATGTTCGGTAGGAACGGCCAGGCGTCTAGAAGCAGGCGGGTACCACCTTTCTCTGTTATAGAATTCGCTGATTCCTATGAGGTTGCCTGCGCTCCGCTGGAAGCAGGATCATCTTGCTGGGCACCTGCTGGTTTGACTGCTTGTTTGATGGCCTTGAACTCTGCGAAAGGGTCATCGGTTCCGGTTGGGAGGATTCCATCGTAGGAGCAAAATACGTCGATATCCGACTGGTGCGTTAAAATTAGTATTAAGATGACGAAGAGTAATGCTTAGAATATACTTTGAGTTTGTGACTTTCATAATAGTGTCGAAACGTTCCGACTATCGCAGCTTGTGGGCGCGTTTCATTCTGACCTGGTTGAACTTGCACATGTAGATCTGGATGCCGGTGGTAGAGCTGAATTTGGGGCTTGTGGCATGTCCTCAGCCTTTGATCTGTATATTTGAGATGGTGAGTATGATTGTATCTCCAATAATATATGAGCCCCATACAGCGAATGGAACGTCTCATTTCACTAGGGCTGTCATCTGTGAGTGGTTCATGGTCAGACAGTTCGTGCATGTTGAAAGCCAAGACTCTTACGATCTTCGACACATCTTCTACAGTCCCAGGCTGCACAGCCGAGGTGGCCACCTCAGCGCTGTTCACGAAGTGTCGGACACTGTCCTTATATCCAGATGTTCCTATAACGAAGAAGTCATCTCGATGAAGGTGGATCAAGGAGTAGGCGCTATCACTAATCCGTACCAAAACCAATGAATTGACTTCGTCCTCCGGATCTCTCGCATATCTGTGAGATTTCTTCTTCGGTACTTAGAGGCGTTGGGAAGGGATCAATGTCCGGAGGGGGTGTTATGCGGGAGAAGGATGAAGAGCAGATATCTGGCGCGGTTGTGGATTATATTTGTGGGAGTGAACATCCAAGAGAGACTCGCTGATGTGCGGGTATAAAGTAATGTGTTTTTGTTGTACTCCTTGTATAAAAATGAACTTGTTCACCCTCACAAATACTAACGAACCTAAGGCCCACTCAGTCAATTGTATTGCTCATTGAATACGTGTAAGCTACTTACATAAATCCGTAATACGTTTCAGCATCGGACCCAAGGATGTTTTACCTTACTACCCTAGCCCGATATCTGCCAGACTTTCCGCCTGCTCGTTGCCGCTTGCCATATCGTCGTCCTTCTGTGTCCTCCCTTGCAAGTTGCAGTCGCCTAATCCGCTACAAAAGCCTCATGAAGCATTCACCCTGTATTCGAGATCCCACGCGCTTAGAAATCGCGAACATAGGAACCGGTCAATGGGAATGGCGCGAATAGATAGTTACAAGCCCTTAGCAATGATCTACATAAAGAAGAGGTAAGTCTAAATCGTGGATGTACGGACCTTCTACCGGCAACAGTGCTATTCAGACAGAATCATTATCTTCAAAAACGATTCAAAGTTCGATAAGAACATGTCAAGATTGATGAAATTGTTGCTCCGTCTTCGGTTGATGCTTTCCTATGGTAGGAGATCGGGTGTAAATAAGACAATAGAGGAAGACGTACAGGTGGACCTTACTGAGCCCCTTGTTTTGTATCCCGGATCCATCCCGCGTGCCCGGCCAGTTGTAGGTTCAAAAGGCGAATAGGAAAAGCAACGCAAGCAGAAGGAAACACTCTAAAGCGTATCAAGATCAGATTGTCGAAGTCATATCTGAAGGTCTCGTTCATACCTCGACGACTGCTCAAATATTTTCGCATGTGGGCATATTCTGCGCCTACAACGCGTAAATCAGCGATCTTATGTCTTTCAAAATATGACAGCACTCACTTCGACTTTGGTATCATCACATCTGACCCAGAGATGACGAGTCCAATCATGATGCCTGTCTACGTGCTACTCCCAACCTTTTCCGATCCACAGAGGCGCTGAAAACGTGCAGGATGACCCTTCCTTGGACCCGGTTTCGAAAGGCTTCCAGTGGGGCAAAAAAAGACGAGAAGCAACGATCAGATGACAATATTCAATCATGGTGCATGGTGGCTGGCAAAGGGTTACGATATGATGGCGTTCTCACACAATCAAAGGCGCTCCGGCGAACCACGACGTCCTCCACACATGGCGCTTGCAGCACACCAACAGCCGCCCATCTCCAAACTCCCTCGCGACATTCTCTGGGAGATATTCTCCATTGACCTGGATACAGACTCGAATCCAAAAAAATATCCTGAATTCAAACTCTCCAAATCGCCTCTGACGAACACCCTACAGTCCTCACAAGTTTGCCGACTCTGGCGTGAAATCATCTACGAATCACCCTCGATATGGGGAAATTGTCTCGACTTAGACGCGCTGAAGCGTTATAAGTACTGGACCCCGGATGATGTTCTACAGATGGCAGGAAACGCGCTTCTGGCTGTGAGATATCAACACGAACCACGCGACCATGAAGATACGAGCGAACAAGCCTTCGTCACGAAGGTCATTTGCGAGCATTGGGAACGAATAAAGTTGCTGGACATCTACATTGCCGATGATATGGCGGACTCGGACGGTGTTAAGAGATGGCAGGCTTTCTGTGGACCAGCGCCGGCATTGCAGGTGTTCGCACTCCACAGACGCGATCCCTTGCACAAAACTGCCTTCATCGATGTTTCCATCGATGCACAATTATTCGGAGGACATGCACCGTTACTTGCTTGCTTCTCCATCGACGAAGATATAGTTCCTGAACGCACCATCAATCCGATCCCTACGACCGTGCTTTCTAGCAATCTTCGTCGTCTAGCATTGTATCAACCAGTGTTTACCTCCGGATCTTATCTGCTCGATGTAATCGAACAGGTACCTCTTCTGGAAGAATTGGTGCTTTGCATTGCGAACGTTACCCCGGTAGAATCGGAAAGACTGGTGTTTCATCGCAGTCTTGATTACGTCAATATTTTCTCGACATGTCTGCAGGTGTATTCTGCATTTTTGGGTCACCTTTCTGTACGACCGAGCAAAAGAGCCGTAACGATATGTCTTGATTCCTTCACAGATTCTCCTGCTACGTTGGAGGCATACGCCCAGAATATTCGTAACATAATTCTGCGGGACGCAGGCAACTTTTTTGAAGACAACACTTTCGTAGCATATCTAGAAGTCTCTCTATCATCCACCGAAATGAGCGTATTGGCTTGTCAGAAAAATGGAGACTCGATCTCATACTTCAACTTCGCCTTTCAAGCGAGTGGATGGCTGGCTACCACTTCACTCCCATTCATTATTCTGCAATCATTTGTCACCATATTGACTACGCTTCGATTACCTCCGACCATCCGCATATTCAAATTCACATTTCCAAAGCCCTCATCCGTATCCCGCCTTAACCTCCCCCACCTCTCACCACTGTTCAATTCCCTCAATGGATTGATAGAGCTCGACACAACACCGGACTCTATAGCCTATATCAACGAGAGGTCAGAATCGGAAGGAGTCACTTTCTTCGATACGCTCAAGGTCGTAGCCCTGCGCGACGCGGATATTTCAGGTTTTGACGAACAAGTTGCGGCCCACTGTTTGTGCGCATTTTTGGTGACCCTCCGACAAGGCGCTTCCCCAGTTGAGGTTCTTGATCTCAATTCTCGGCATGCACCCTTGGGCGATCTCAGACCTTTGGATGCGATAGTTGGTTTGAAGGTGGTGTGGGCATCGAGAAGCATGCATTGGCATCACGATAAACCTCAGTTTACCTCGCGAAGACGCGAGTACGTCTGCGGAAGTGGGCAACCAGAGAAGCTTCGCGAGATCATACGGCCCATGCCGAGTGAAGATCAACTGATTGATGGAAGCGATGAAGATTGAGGTAAACATATCGGTGGTGTTGAACATTTAAAATTTTGTATGTTATCCCTACCAATCATGTACGCCACAAAGTTGATAACATTGAAAATGTCCAGTACACATGATGAAGCTACAGCTTGCAGACGAGATGAAAAGTTCCCTTCTAGGCTCGAGTTCAAACTCCGACGCATTGTCTTTCCGTTGAACCACGACTACGACTGGGGCCGCTGCCAGTACCCTCGTTCAAAGCAAACCTCGTTATAGAACTCGCTGTTTATATCACAAAAGATCTGTAACATACTTCTCTGTTGAGCACTCTGCCCGAGGATAGGACCTTGAGCGACTATTAACGCATACAATCATCGAAAAGGCCGAAACCCCATAAACGCGTACGCCACTCGAGTTCACCAACCCGAACAATATGGCGACGGAGGATGCTATCCGAATCTTTGATGACTCCATGAATCAACAGAGACACGAGATCGAGAGACTTTACCGGGAGATAGACGAACGACAGGCCGCGCTTTAAGCTACGGCCCGGGGTTGTCGACGAAATAGCTTGGTTCCTATCTCTTCCCTACCACCTGAAATTCTAGGCGACATCTTCGCTCGTGTTCAATTGCAAGAATCAAGGAAATGCTCGCTGCACTGGATCTCCCTTACCCACGTATGCCGGCGTTGGCACTACATCGCTATTGACCTACCATCTCTATGGGTAGAATTGCCCGTTGACTACCCGGAATGGGTCGAGGAAATGATTCGACGTTCGAAAGGATGCGGTCTCGTCGTCCGGACTGATACGCCTCGGAATTTCGAAGAGGTCGAAGGGGAAGAAGTCAAGATACAGCCAGGTTTAGTTACAGCCCTGACGCACCTTCACCGCATCGAAGATCTATCTCTACGATGTGCTGGTCCAAACACATGGCGTACCTTACAACGCCTGGTTTCCCTGCATTCAGCACCTCGACTGAAACGATTCTTTCTCGACGATGCATACGGCCTCTCGACTGGCGACTGCACTGTTATTCCAAAGAATATCATGTACAATACAGCTCAGCTACGTCATTTAGAGCTTGCTCGTTGCTCTATTAACTGGACCTCGCACTCCCTCCTTCAATGCTCTCTTACGCATCTCAGTCTGATGTTCCTGTCGGACGATTGCATACCGACGCCCAAGGTCTTTGTCAATTTCCTAAAAGCGATGACAAATCTGCAGACCTTGGAGATGCATATGTCTTTTCCAGATAGTCAACATTGGGGCACCGAAAACCTTCATATTCCTCGTCTTCAAAATCTACAAATAGAAGCGCCATCTTTGGATCTCATAGGTTCTTTCGCCACGTCACCTTTCCACCAACTTGCATCGTCGAGACTGTATTCTATGACGAAGAGGAGGTCGATTTTTCGGCATTCGTTCGATCATTTTCAAACGGCCGTCCTAAAATATTTTTTCGAACTCTTGCTTTGAGAGTGCACCCCGTACAAGGAACTCGACTGAAGTTGTTTATCCGTTCCTTGGGTCTTCGAGTCATTGTTTATTCCTCGACTCTGCATTAGTACCACCTTCCTGTTCTTCCAGTCCTTCCAGTCCAAAGGATTCAAGCAAAATCGGCCCTCGTTTGATGCCTCGAAGCATCAACCAGACCCCAGTTATCAACACCGAAGAACTTGCGGGCGCCTACTACGTTCTCTGGTAAATTTCCGGATTCAAGAGGAGGTCCTTCCGCTACGAACGAAAGATTACTAAGGTATGAGGTATATCCCTCTTTCAGTCGAAGTCCATGGAGAGTTCTGACAAAACCCATACAATCCTTTGGACAGATCAAAATTTCCGAAATGTATTCGCCATTCCCTCCGATAAGTAGGGGTAACATCCCGACAGAGGCAACTGTCCATATGCTCGACGATACCATAAGGAAATAAAGAATAGAAGTTGACGAATTACAACTGGATATCTACAACCGCCAGGCTGCCCTTTCAGCCATGTCATGTCAGCGAAATAGCCTAATGCCAATCGCTTCTCTCCCTCCGGAAATTCTGGGCGGCATTTTCGCCTTCGTTCAAGTGCGAGATGTGGATGATCGCGGCCGTCGCATTGAACCTCTGTGCTGGATCGCTCTGACTCACGTCTGCCGGCGCTGGCGCGATATTGCGCTCGACCTCCCCACTCTTTGGGTCGATTTGCCCATTGACTACCCCGAATGGGTCGAGGAAATGATTTATCGGTCGAACGAATGCAGCTTCATTGTCGATGCTGTTATATCAAACGAGAGAGATTACAAGTCAGAGAATAGTGTCAGCCTGAACGAGGAATACGTCAGAATTGAACCGGGTTTAATCACACCCCTAAAACACATTCACCGCATCAAAGAGCTCATTCTACGATGCGCCGGTCGAGACACATGGGATGCCCTGCAACGCTCGATTTCAGTCACGTTGTATTCGGCCCCGCGACTTGAACGATTCTACCTGGAAGATACTGAAGACAAGGATGGCTCAGAATTCGACCACATTGATATTTCGGAAAATATCCTATGCAGTACAGGTTCACTGTGGCAACTCGAGCTGTTTCGCTGCTCCGTTGACTGGAGTTCGCATACGCTTCTTCGATGCTCTCTTACACATCTCAAGTTGTTTTTCTTGGAAGATCAATTCATCCCCACTGCCAAAGTCTTCGTGGCTACTCTCAAAGCAATGCCCGAATTGCATGTTTTAGAGCTGCATATGTCTTTTCCTACTAGCAAGAGTTGGGTCTCGGAAACTCTTCGTATCCTTAATCTCCAAAACCTTCATATAAAGGCCCCATCCCTAGATCTGGTTGGATTCTTTCGCCATTTCACCTTTCCGCCGACTTGTGCAGTCCAAATTGTATTCCTCGACGATGATGAAGTAGACGGTTCAGAATTCGTTCGGTCATACTTAAACGCGGGCTCGGATATTACTTTTCGAACGCTTACTTTGAAACCATGGCCACACAGCGGTGGGGGAATTCTGGTCAAACTATTCACACAGGAAGGAAAGGAGCTTTGGATGCGCAAGGAGTTTAGCCGTGTCGCTCGTCTTGAATTCGAGTATTGGCATGCTTATTTATTTCATCAATGGCAGGTCATTTTTACAAAGCTGATACCTCAAATTTCCGACAGTGAAATCAATCTATGTGATATAGAATGCGTATATTTGTCCAGTACGTTTTCTTTGATGATGCCGGAGGTTTTAGCAGAGGCAATTGGAAGGTTTCCTACACTGCGCACTGTCGTCGGAAAAGGGCCAGGAGTGCAGACCCTTCTAGATGCCATGCGCGTTCTCCCACAAGCAAGAGCTCCCATGTCGCCCACGATGCCATCTATGAACTCTATCATTGATGGAGTCTACTTCCCTAACGTTACCTCATTATACTTCCACGGTGTCGCTTTCGTCGAGCAGTCTCTATCTGAAGAGTGAAACCGGAATGAATCCAACAGGGCCTCAATAACGGACCTTCGTTATGATTGAACAGTGAGACGAGGATAGTTAGTAGCGATTGCGAAGAGAATAGCGAGGATTCATGAAGCGCAGCGGACAAGGTTGTATATAAAATTCTTCCGAAATTCTTTTTTCACCGGCAGACTCTTGTATTACAGCCGTTTGCAGAATTGATGGCACTCGTCGAATCTTTTTGTTGTATTCCAAAAATAAATGACTTAGTCAAATTTGTCGAATTTCGACTCTGCATTCTCCTGACTCTCAGCGCGCTGTTGGATGTCACACTAGCAGATTTCTGGGTTAGCATATACGTGGTCTTCTCGCTCTACCACACAGGAAAACATCCTGATCACCCTTGATGCGCTTCCTAATAACACCGAAATCCGACAATATCTCCTCACCTCTGGCCTCGCACGCTATGGGAGCACAGCGTGCAGCAAGGATGGAATGATGGAAATGCTGACCTGTTGGATGATGATAGGAAGACCAGTCAGGTTGAGGAAGAGATGCTGTGGGCCGCCGGGCGTGGGTGGGGGCAGATTGACATCAAAATCAAAATTTTGCTAAGTCATTACAAATATAGAATACAACAAAAATTCGATCAAGTGCCATCAACACTGCAAACGGCTGTAATCGTTTTAGTATCATTTGGATTTTTTTTGCGGATGGAACATTACTTGTAGGGAAAACTGGGTTGAAAACAAGAATACGTTCAAACGCGTCCGACTGGACGTGTTTGTTAGTGTTAGGATCAGTGATCATGATGATCGGATCCGCTAACGACAGGACCTGCGGCCTGTCCTGAGCCTCTGAACCACTGCTATCTGCGCTGTTACATCCAGTACGTGTCATCATGATCCCCGTAAAGTCCTCCAAATTGATTCAGTTTCAAATACCACCTACTAAAATTTCCTACAAGGAGTTGCGCCCAACAAGGACACGGAGGCTAGCTTTTCCTGCATATCCGAAGTCTTCGACGACTGGCTCCCTCCCTCGATATTTCTCGTTCTAAAGATTCTGTATAATCTACGCAAGGGCCTTCACATACGCTCCAAAAATCTAACCTGCTATCGATCGCCGTACATTCGGAGCTGGCCGGAACGCTGCCTGAAGGCGCATACCACCCACTCTAGATACCCCAGAGTGCCATTTCACGGCAAGTGGCTGGGATAACGTCGACGCGAAGCCGGTTCAAGGTATGCAGAATACTCCATATGTAACGTCAAATTAACTCACTTTTTCTTCCCGACGTTAGACTGCCCAAATCTATACACCACTCGCGTCATTCAACGTGCAAATTGTCGCTTCCATGGACGATATCCGAATTTTGGACGATACTGCTAAGAAACAGAGACTGAAAGTCGAGCAACTGTGCCGCGAAATCGACGAACGGCAGGCTGCGCTCGCAGCTACACTCCATCAGCGAAATAGTTTGGTTCCAATCTCTTCCCTCCCACCCGAGATTCTGGGCCACATTTTTGCTCTTGTCCAATATCGAGATCTTTCTTGTAACACAGAAGATCGGCTGGATTGGATTGCTTTGACTCACGTATGCTGGCGTTGGCGCGACATCGCCTTAAATCTGCCCTCTCTATGGGTTGATTTGCCCACTGACTACCCTGAATGGGTCGAAGAAATGATCCAACGGTCGAAGACATGCGGCCTTACTGTCTATGCCACTGTGAATGAGGACTGCTATGAAACAAACGAGTACGGACCACCACAAGTTGACATCCAACCGGGTTTAATAACAGCTCTAACGCAAATTCACCGCATTCGAGATCTTTCATTACATTGCAAGGACGGTATCGCATGGCATAGCATACAGTGCTCAGTTGATTTATGTTCTGCTCCGCGACTCGAAAAAATCTGTCTGAACGCAGAAGAACTTACCTCCGAAAATGATTATATTTATATTTCGAAGAATATTCTACGCGATACGAGTGCGCTTCGACAACTACAGTTGATTGGGTGCTGCATCGACTGGAGCTCGCATCCACTCTTTCGATGCCACTCTCTTACACATCTCAGTCTACAAGACATGTTAACTGAATATACGCCGACCGCCAAGGCCTTTGTGGACGCTCTGAAGGCAATGCCTGTATTGCAGACTTTAGATTTGCGTTGGTCTTTTCCCGATGGTGAAGAATGGGATTCAAAAATGCTTCATATCCCTCATCTTCAAAATCTACATATAGAGGCCGACTCTTCGGATTCCGTAGGGTTTTTTCGCCACATTTCCTTTCCACCAAGTTGTATTGTCAAAATCGTACTCTATGACAACAAAGAAATCGACTGTTCGAGTTTTGCTCGATCGTACTCGAACGCTAGCCCGGAAATAATTTTCCGGACCCTTGCTCTGAAAGTGCGACCGCTTCCCACCCTCCATTTCCAGCTGGAGCTGTTTGTTCAATCTGGAATAACATTATTATGGGTGTCGAATCAGCTCGTCAAGGAATATACACCTCATCTGGACTACAGTCACAAGTCTTCTCCAAATTTGTCCGGACCAGGTCAATGGACGATCGTTTCTACACACCTTATTCCCCAAATTTTCAATTGCGAGCTTGATTTAAGCAACATCGAATGTATCATACTGTCCACTACAATCCCTACGGTTATGCCAGAACAGCTAGCAGTGACGCTTGGAGGACTCGTTTCTCTGCGTATTGTTATTGGCGAAGGACCCGGTGCACGAACCCTTCTAGATGCAATGTGCGTCATCAACAAAGCAGCAGCCCCCACCACAACATCGACCGGCAATGCCATTGACTCAGTCTATCTGCTCCAAATCACTTCAATATATTTCCGTGACGTTGCTTTCGTCGAACAGGATGTTCTTGAAGAGGAAAATCTCGATGAATGCAACAAAATACCAATGAAAATCTTTAGAGAGTTTCTCGTCCTGCGACGTGACCTTGGTGCGGCTATACAAATTTTGACTCTGCGACGAGATGATGGAGTCTCTGAGGAGTATCTCCAAATTCTGGAGGAGATAGGGGTTAACGTTGAATTTGAATAATGGGACCGTTTATCTGCTTAACATCTTATGTACCAGTTTGCATTTGTCGTGATACACTGTATGTAAATTTCTACTGCATAGCATGTAGGAAATTGCATTAAAGTACGTGGCTTACGCTCATTTCCCAATGCAAAAATCCCTGAAAATAGAATCAAGCACATCCTCCACCCCGATATCGCCCGTAACCCTTCCCACAGCCTGCGCCGCATAGCGAAGTTCCTCTGCGGCGATGACGACGTCTTCTGGGGCTGACGGAGAGAGAATATCAGCGAGAAGTGGATAAGAAAAGTATTTAACGATGCTTACGCAAGTCGATAAACACCTGGAGAAATTTAGCTGCTGATTCAAGATGTACGCGATGTCGTGCGCGGGTTATGATGGGTGAATGCATTTTGTGCTGCGAACTTGAGTCAGGATCTGAAATTTCGAGGCTGGAAATTCGATTAGGAACGATAATCGAGAACCGTGAAGAGGTATAGACTACGTACCGCGACTTCAAAGCATTTGCTAAGCCCTGGACAAACCCGTGGGCTCCTTCGCCTGTTGTAAGGCTCATTGTCCACGCTCGGCTATGCAAATCGACCAAATTATGGTTCGAATTCTCAGTCTCGTCGAGCATCGACAGGGGTAGATCGTTTCTCCAATGCGATACAAGATCTGATTTATTGAAGAGAAAATAGGTGTTTGGAGTGATTAGGGGCCGAACGTTAGGAGGAATTTTGACGTGGCATTTGCTGGCAACCGCCTGTGAGGTAGACGGTGTCGATAGCACTTCTGGAAGAGATAGAACGCAAAGAGAGATGTCGGCATCTTTGACGCTGTGAATTTATGACGTCGGAAAATGTTGCATTTGACAGAGGATGGAGGCTCACGCTTCGATACCTCTCTGTACACCGATTCCTTCCACGATGTCTTCCGTCTCGCGCATGCCTGCTGTGTCCGCCACTACGACGGGAAGACCCCCGATATCAAGAGTCAATTCGAGGACATCTCTTGTTGTCCCAGGGATGGCTGTCACAATTGACGCCGGACGATTTGCTAAATACTGATAGTCAGTAAGATATTTGAAATCTCGATGAAAGTAAGTTTTACCCAAATAGTTGAATAAGCTGCTTTTACCAGCATTGGGTGGTCCAAAAATTGCCATCTTGATTCCGGAGCGGACTAATTCGCCTCGTCTGTTGTCCGACAGATGTTTTTGAATTTGAGAAAGGAGCGCGCTTGCTTCAGCTTTCGCTGCATCGGAATTAGGTCATTAGACCAAAAGGGAACAACCAAGAGCAAGCGCAATGACCTTGTTCGTAAACACCCTCTTCTATGCCTTCTCCTTCTCCAAAATCTATGACTGCCTCTACTTGTGCTAGGCAATGGATAATTTGCGTGCGTAAAGCATCATATTCGGCACGCGTTTCGCCCTGTAGTATCATGATGAGAAAGGAATTAAGCTTTCTAACGGAACGTAAAGACATACCCCAGCACTTCCCAGCGCCCAAACACGCTGAACTTCCGTGTCTGCCTCGATCAGATCATGCAAGCCCTCTACTTGGGTCAGGTCTAAGCGACCACCCAGAAGAGCTTGTCGGGTAAATTCGCCAGGTTCGGCTGGACGTAGGCCCGGAAAGAGGGAAAGGGACGAGAGTAGGGCGGAAATTAGGGCACGTCCAGAATGTATGTGTAACTCTAACGTTGGCTTCGTCGTGAACGAGTATGGAGCTGAGGGTTGGATAATTATTAGGAAAAATACAACAAACATCAATATATGCGCGACATACCTCGAAAGTAAACGGCCAACCCATCGTCAATCAAAGACTCGTTTTCTGGGTGAACAATGTGACAACGCTGCATCTTCCAGGGCGTTGGATCCTTCATTTGTTTCATTGGATTGTGTGACCGAACCATTCGTTCCCATACCAGCTTCGCATCTGGTCCAGAGACGCGCACAATTGCGACGCCGCCCTTCCCTGGGGGTGTCGAAAGCGCATATATGGTGTTTCTTTGGGCGTCGGTGGTCGTCAAGTTCGCGATATTCCTTCGAAAACGTCGCGGTAAAGACGATGAAGACGCAAGCTTTCGCCTGGAAAGTGATTGTAGGCTATGGCTGCAGCATTCGGCCGTTCGAATCCATCTGGCGAGACTGAACATCGGGAAGAAAGATGGGGACATTTAGAAAAAAACTTGGCACGTGTGGATCGTCCCACGCAGAGCGTTGGCACTGGTAGTCGCGGCGGAGCAGTGCACCATATCTTGCTACCACAACGACCACCCTACCTCGACGTCTAACATACCGTTCATCTCCAACGATCTAGCACTATCGGCAGCTCATCATGGGTCAATCACGTATGTCATTCCTCGTACTTGATCCAAAGGACGGATCCTGATCGCACCACGCAGCATCCCAGTTCATGGAAGACATGGAGAGGCGCTCCAATTGTACGCATATACACAGAACATGCACAGTCCACGAGTACTGATATCATTGGGGTAGTCACTCAGCCAGAGCTGGAGCGTTTAAAGAAGAGGTTCATGAAGCTTGATAGGTACGGCTTATTGTATTCCAATCCGCCTTTCCTATCCTCAATGAAGGCATGGTCCAATAGCGATGGCTCAGGATCAATCGACCGTGAAGAATTCTTGCAAATACCGCAGATTGCGACGAACCCATTGGCGTCAAGAATGATCGCCATTTTCGACCAGGAGTATGTATCTTGAATTGACCGTGATGATGCTGTGCTCATCGGTAGCAGTGGTGGGGGAACCGTCGATTTCCAGGAGTTCGTTGGAGGTCTGAGCGCTTTCAGCAGTCGAGGGGGGCGAGAAGAAAAACTACGATGTGCGTAAATGTCATCTCGCTAATCAGCAGCAATGAGACTGATTTTTTACTCCCGCTCATGTAGTCGCCTTCAACGTCTACGACGTCGATCGTGATGGATTCATTTCAAACGGAGAGCTCTTCCTCGTCCTCAAGATGATGGTTGGCAATAACCTAAAGGTTTGGGTGATTTACTGCCTCCCTCTCGTTTTGATGTTCATGCCATCTATTCAGGATCAACAACTGCAACAAATCGTGGACAAAACCATCATGGAAGCAGATCAGGATGGGGATGGTAAACTAAGCTTTGAGGAATTTGCGCAGACTGTAGCCAACACGGTGCGCCCATATGTCGTCTTTTATCGGCTGATCTGACCTGTTCTCCTTCAGGACATCGTCAAACAAATGACCCTAGAGGATCTATTCTGAGGCATACACCTCACTCCACTCTTTATCACCATTATCAGCATCGGCACATCTCTCACACTACATACGTACAGTACATCTCTTTCTCGGCGCATCCGCATTGGTGGAGATACCCCTCTTTCCCATACCCTTACCAATTTGTCTATCCTACCCGTGCGGCAGGCTGGTTTTCACCTTGCGCCTGCCCAAAGACCGCCATCACACCGACCCAACGTTAATCAGCCACGCTCTTTCCCGAACGCCATATGGATGTCTGTGCATGTCGTCGATTACATGTACATACCATGAGGCATGCAGTCAGGAACACTGTTTGTGGATGGCACTGACATGACTGATTATCCAAGTCCTCTCAAAATCCTAGCTTCATGACACGGCCCTCCTCATTCCTTTTCTTTTCCCCCTGTTATCTACGTCTTGGTAATTGTTGTATGTAAACGCCTCACTGAATGTCTCAGCGCCAGAAATAATCAATATACCAGATTACTATAAACCCTAAGGACTTACGAAATCGTACACGATATGCCTTCGC
The DNA here is from genome assembly GCA_015484465.1 of Pholiota conissans. Classification (NCBI taxonomy): domain Eukaryota; kingdom Fungi; phylum Basidiomycota; class Agaricomycetes; order Agaricales; family Strophariaceae; genus Pholiota; species Pholiota conissans. Next base: position 51,896 of record MU155315.1, read on the forward strand.
GATGATACGTCGTCTTTCGAGCGCGGTGAAAGTTCTAAACCGATTATAACCAAAATAGTCATTGAATAGTGTATACAAAACTCGGAAAGCCGAAATTATATTTCTACAAATCGAATCCACCAAACGGGTGGACAGAAGACGAAACCGAGACAGAGCAAAATCCACGCTCCATGTACTCTCCATGTACTTCACCGCACTAATTCGCTTATCCAGAGAGCTCAGACTTCTGCTCGTCCATCCTAACCCAAAGACCGCCCTAAGACAAATACAAAATCAATGCCCATAAACTCCAACGAAAAAAAAAGAACACCAACCCTAGCATACATCGTCAAATGCGTACCAGGAACAACCTTCTCGATCGCCTTACGGCCGCCCTCCGCCGCCCAATGCGCGGGGGGTTTGCTCCATTCCGGCTGGGCGTCAGGCGCCATGCGGAAGTTACGGAACTGCTGTAGCAGGCGCACGAGGAAGAACGACGACTCCTGGTACGCGAACTGCTGCCCGAGACAGATGCGCGGGCCGGCGTTGAAGGGGCTGAAGATGAACGGGTTGGGTGTGAGGTACTTGTGCAGGCGCTGGTCGAGGAAGCGGTCGGGGTCAAATTCGAGGGCTATAGAAGATGGAGGCGATTAGATGTGGTTAGGGCCGGACAAGGAGGGTGTTACCATCTGGTCCCCAGAGGTCCTTTCTCCTGTGCATGAGCATGATCGCGTATATGACCCTACGATGAATATGAGAATTGAGACAGGTACAAAATAGTTGCCTATATACTTGGTGTTAGCCGGAACATAAATTGGCACAGATCCGGGAGTTTTGGTGTCCAACACGGTAGGCTTGTTAGAAGTGCTGTAATACTTTATTAGCCCTGATTTTTTAATAGCTCTCCAAAGCCGACTTACCGGCTATCGAAAGGACTGCAGTTTCAGAAAATAAAACAAGGATGTTAGCCACATATGCATTGCCAAAAGATAGAATCAAGAGCGTACACTGCCGGGTAAAGCCTCAAAACCTCTACATCATTGAACACATTCATCAGCTATATCCATAATAAACCAAAACGGAAGATATACGAACCATTAAGGAAAGCCCTAAGATATTTCATATCGCGAATATTTTCATAGGTGGGCCTGTCTGTGGGTCCAACGACATCGATGATTTCCTTGTACAGGCGCTCAGCAATTTTAGGGTGTTCGCAGAGCATGTAGAGGGCGAAGGTTAAGGTACAGGCGGTCTGAGAACAAATCAGGGTAAACTCTGCTGTGGGCTTGAACCGAGATGGAGCGACTTACAGTATCACGACCGGCAACGAGGAGGTTGAGGAGCTGTAATGAATTATTCCGTATTAATATGGGATACCAAGAAATTGACAAAAGGGTGACCGACTTCATCTTTGAGGACAGTGACGTCTACGGCATGAAGAGTAAGTATACATTTATCAAGCAGAGCTCTAACTAAACACCCACCTTGAGTATGCTGAATTAAGTGCGAAAGCAACGTAGAATCATCATCATCGTCCATCTTTGCATCAGGGTTCAAGTTCCTCTTCCTAAGCGCCTCTACCAAGACAGGCTCCGTGAATTTATCCATCGTCTTCCTCAAAGGTTTAACCTTGTCGCCCCAAAACTCGGCCAAAGGCCAAGTGGGGCCCATTCGGCCGCGGAGGGCGGTGAGATCTTGACCCTTGAGGAAAGCGTCGACGAAAACATTGGAGGGGTGATTGCGGAATGCAAGCGAGTTGGCGAGAGGGGAAGACTCAGGGTAGGGCAGGCCAGCTGAAAGAGACTCGACGTCGTGGCCGAAGAGAAATTGTGTTGCTGAGTCTAAAGTAAAGCGGGAAACCAGGTCCTACGAATGAAAATGAATATTGATACGATTGATTAAATGGGGGAGGAGACTCGCCTGGAAGTCGATGGGATATCCGTCTTGAATGCGAATCTTAGCCTGACTCAATGCGTTTTCGGCATGGCTATCAAACATGTCGAAATGGCTGATCCTGTCCTTGGTAAAGAAAGGACGAGTCATCGAGCGATGGAATCTAGCAACCAGAAACGTTCGTTAAATATTGATTTCCGATGGAAATGAGTATCTTCAAACTGACTTCCACATTTCACCTGTCATGATATTTAGAATTCATTTCTCAAAAAAAAAAAGGAGCCAAGACTGACCATCGGAATTGAATACTCCAGTACCAAGAAGAGAACCAAACTGGTCATTCGTAGCAGGCCCTAAACCCCGTATGTCAAAATGACCGGTCGATCCTTGAAACGGTATGCTTTCCCTACCTTTTTCGTACGAATCGAATTGGGTCGCAAGGATTTGCTAAGAAAGCTCGAATTAGATCCTCCGTCAAATCGTGTCTGCCCATGATTGGGTATCATACCTTGATGTGCTCAGGCTCTGCGGTCAAAAGCTATAAATACGAAAGACATTGTCAGCAGGTAAACAGATCTATCTCGGTGTGTCGTAATGACGGCCATGCGGATAGTGAACGTACCCGGTTGTCAGACAACATCCTCAACTGGTACGTAGGGCCGTATTCCTCCATCCACCTCAAAAATCCATCTCCTGATGGTCAGATTGAAATTGTCAGATTGTGATTAGATATGACGGCGAATGCCACTTGCCTGGGTATCCGTTCTTGAGATCGTTGACCAGTGTCCTCATGATGGTGAGCCCGCCATAGTAAGGCCATTGCTCCACAACATGAGGAGGCATGAATGCGTTGCTGGCCGCAGCAGCTCGGGCTTCCGCATAGCGAGAATAGGCGCGTCTGAAGATGAACAACGCAGGGTGAATTGCCAGCACACCGAGTGCGAACGCCCAAATTGGAACAGAGGTGCCAGTTTCGATCTCAATCAGTCTGAGAAGACCGACAACGGTGACACAAGGGATAACTATTGCAGGCAAGAGCCTGAGGAGGAAGCGTGGTCCTGGTGGAAGTTCCATGCTCGATGTGAGAAGGAACAATGGATGTTGGAGAGGAATGAGTTGTGAACAAGAGCAGTGAATCACCACTGAGACTCTCGTGGAGTATTTATAACGGAGGGGAGGAACGTGATTGTCTGTCGGATTCGTTTGCGGTGGGAATAGCCGTATGTTACATACACTGTCGAGTTTCCGTAAAAGCTTTACTAAAGGTCGCGCCGGAGAGCCTACGTATAACCTCCTTTTGAGTCCAAAAATAGGCTCCGATATCGATGCTATGCACTGACAGCAGATGCCACCGTATCCTTCACCGTCCGAGGTCTTGCATTCCAGCTGAACGCAGACCATCGAGGCTGCAATGCGAGATACATATCATCAATATTGTCTGATGCCGACATTCAGTATATTGCGAAGCGCTCAAGCCACGAGGCAACACATGATGGTAGTACCAGGGTGGCATGGTAATTCCAAGTTGCTACCGGCACAGATGGAATATAGTAGATACGATTAGTGAAAGCGTTTCGTCTCTCAGTATCATTCATGACCTTATTGGCTCGGACTTCAATCCGTTCAGTCAGTCACAAGATATTATCCAAAGAAGCTACCAAGGAAAGTGGCACGGAGGCCTGCTAGTTTACCCGGGCGCCCTATATCCGTCTAAGCGGTCAGTGGTCATGGATGAGTTGTAATAGTACCCGCCCAGTCGTTGACTTCACCTGGCCACCTGGGAAGAAAGGAAAATCATCTCAACTTTCGAAGTGGCAGCTCCGATGACGTCGCGAACCTTATTGAGCGCTCGCCGCTTAGGGGCGTTCTCGATATGGGAGCACGCGTCTTGTCGTCTGCTCTCCGCTTCGATTTCACTGCTGGGCTCCACTTACCTTTCGGTATTCATCCTATCCCGCTTCACTAGCGAAAACTTGCGTTTCGAAGCAAGCTTATTGATACAGCTGAATAAGTTCGGAGAAAACGCTGCCTCCAGGAAGAGCGAGAGAGTCTGGAGCGGTTGCAAAGTTTTCTCATGCTTGGACGTGGCGGCATCTCAGAGACGGAGAACTCGAGGCCTTATGCTCATCTGATAGATAAAATCGATAACGATTCTCAGGCATAAACCCATCGATGTAGCAGTGACGATGCAGCGAGATAGCAAATAAAACCATCTAAAGGTACAGAGTCAACGTCAGCTGCGTCAGTTTTGAAGACATTGACATATGTCATGAATTGCCTACCTTTCCAGTTTTCAGGGACCCGTTCAACGTTATTGGGATTAAGAGGGCCAATATGTTCTGAGCCTTGTTAATTCTTAATCCTGTTAACGTTGACATCACAGTTAGAAGTGTTAGGCTTAACGCCGACACTAATGATAACCACACTCAATTAACCTTCGCAGGAAGAGTGGAAGTTAACCGGTTCACGGGACGCAGAACCGCAAAGCTCCAAGCACACAAATACATCACGTTCAAGTTATTCTATAAACGACAAAATAGAGTATCATCTAACCAGAATAACGCCAGTACGAAATCACACAACAGAAATACAATACAAACAACACACCTAAAAAATCATGTACACCCATACGTTTGAGGTTTTTCGCCAACAAATTTCGTACATCCAAGCGAGCACACGCGGGCCACTCATTCCACTTTATTCTTATCCTTTCTCTCACTCTTTACGCCCGCAGTTCCAGCCCTAGGTCGACTGCTCCCGATCGTATACCCAACGGTGCCGAGTAAAACCAGCACAGCGCCAGTCCACATCATCCGGCTGTTCACTTCCTGCGGGCGCTTCGCCGTCCCTGTCCCAACAAACGCCATGCCCACCAAATCCAATCCATATTCTGCGTCGATCCCGAATGAACGCCAATTACTCGCTGCTGCCGCAACCCACCCATCCGCGCCCACTCCCGTGCCCACGCCCACGCCAAGGTCGCGCCCAACCCCTAAAAGAGCCTGTGTGAGACGATCCAACGCGCGAAGAACGGCCCCGCGGAGAGCACCCCCGACTTCCGAGACGCCGATGACGCTGATGATGAGGCTCGCGGCTTTGCGCACAACAAGCACGAGGGTGACGGTAAGCGCGCTGACGCGTGTTGTGAGTCGGTTTACCCCTGCGACGCAGACGAGCTGCGTGATGGTGTTCATCAGAAGGGGGACGTAGATTTGTGGGATGGAGAATGAGATTAGGAAGGGATAGTTCAGTAGACCTGCGGTTGTGGTTTCGGACACCGTTTGCGTGATAGTCATTAACGATGCGTTTTTGGACAACGGGAATAAATGGAGAGGAAGATGGGGGAGTGAAAATGGAGGTGGAATGTCCATCGGGAACGGCGCTGTCAAGTTCACTGAACTCGGGACAGGGATCGGAACGCTGAACTGAGCCTGTGAACCAGTGCTATTGAGCACATGCAGCTGCGCCAAAATATCAGGGAGGAGTGGGATGAACATCGGGAGCGCCAAAAAGTGGAGGTAGAACATCGACTCTTGCCATGACGCCGGGGCATCAGATGCGGGTTGGGTGGTTAGAGTAGGCCTCCCGTACTTCGTGTATGTCCAATCCTGGATGAGGCCGAGGAAGCCTCCGATGACGAGAGCGAGAGTTAGGATGGAGATTCCGGTGGCGTATTTGTATGGGTCGATTGGGGGCGAGGATGAGATGGGTTTCTTGGAGATTTGGGCGGAAAGAGTGGTGAGTATCACCCCTGTGGTAACCAGTAATACAGATCCGATTTGTGTTCGAGAATATCTGCAATAATACGCGTTAGATTTAATTCCTGAAGTCGTAAAAACGGAAATAAATAGATAACTTGTAAGACTCACTTTTTCTTTGAAATCAACCAACCAAGAACCAAACTAATTATCAAACCACCACTCCTGAATATAATATGAACAGCCATAGGGATGTTATACGCAAACGCAGCATTGTTCAGGAGCGAAATCACATAGAATAACGCGACCTGTACGAGATAGCTTGTAATCGGGACCCTACGCGGTCGAAACCGGGGCCCAAACCGAGTCCAAATGAGAAACTTGGGTAGTCCATATAGAGAAATAACTAGAAATTGGAAGAAAGTGAGTACAGATCCAGCCTTCGGATGCTCTAGCGTAAGTTGTTCTAGAGTTATTGCGTTGCTGCAGCAGCCGCCAAAAATAAGTGAGATGGTCGTGATCCAACTTGATATGAGGGATAGCATGATGAGAAAGATGGGTTTATTGATAGGATGCTTCGCTAGCGCTTCATAGTTTTCGTGAAGGTATCGTGGATGATGGTGGAAGAGGAACAAGGTGCTTTCGAGTCGAGGCTCCAGGTTCACGACACGTTGAGCACATGTGATTGAATTCAAACTCCGATTGAACCGCAGAAATAAGCGCGCGTCAAAGTTCCTCTCACATCCTCATTTAACTGTCTGTTCGACTCTCTGGAGACTCACTCATATATTGTTTCCGATACCCTTCTGTCTGCAATTCTATGCGTTTATAACATGCTTATCCGTACGGCAAAGTCTCCGTCAAGCATGCGCACTTCGGTTACATCCTACACGTCACAGCGTGATTTACGATCGAGCCTAGAGACCCTTTCCAGCCTCAAAACCACGCCCGGGACAGAATTTTCCTATTCCCCTTTTCTCCCTCCTCCCTTTATCTTATACATCCCTTGACGGGGTAATCCGTAGACGTATAACATAAATTTCCAGTGCTTCATCCCACATCCTAGCCACCCACTCTCCCTTTAAATATGGCAGAGCAACAACCCTCGCAGCGCCGACACCCCGCCTCGCTCATCCCTATCTCCGAGCACAATCCACTTCTCCTATCGCTCATGGGTCGGCGAGTTTCTATGGATATGATTGACTATGTCGCCCGCCAAGCAGTCAAAGTCATCCGCATCGAAGGCGAGACGGAGCCATCATCTGATTCTGCTCGTACGACCACTGCGCCTTTACCGACTCCTCCAGTAACGCCTAGCAAGGTCAAATTTTTGGACGCAAAGGGGTCGGAGGAGACGTCGGAGGAAACCCAACCCGAAGGCTCACCGGACCCAGGGGAGGAGCCCCCACTAATCACGCTCGAGAAGTTCATTCTGCATCTTGTTCGGTGTTCGAACGTTCAGGTGGCCACACTGCTTACCACTCTAATTTACCTTGAGCGGCTACGGTCTAAGCTACCCACCATGGCCAAAGGTGATTTACACCCTCTCTTCGTATTCGATCACGGATTTACTCAACACGCACAGCAGGTCTGCCTTGTACACGGCATCGCGTTTTCCTCGCCACGCTCATCGTGACCGCGAAATACCTGAATGACTCGTCGCCCAAGAACTGTCACTGGTCGAACTATGCTGTCCTCTTCGACGTGCCCGAGATTAACCTCATGGAGAAGCAGCTGCTCTATCTTCTGGACTATGACTTACGTTTCGACGAGGCTGAGGCGTGTAGACACTTTGCGCCGTTCATGACTGGGGAGACTAGTCAAAGCACTCGCTCATCTGCGGTTAATAGGGTTACGAAAGCAGGAAAAGCGAGGGCCGAGGCTCAGCAGCATTCCGCACCGCTGCCGCCTCTTCCGACTCCAGAAGAGAAGGAGCCTCAAGTCCCCGCCCAAGTCCATCTGGTCGTTACTACCTCGCTGCCTGCTACTACTTCTTCGAACTCGCTAACGGCCGCTGCACTATCCTCTGCTGTTCGTGGCATCGCTCGTCGACTCTCAAGTGCGCATCTGCGGCAGGCGAACCCTCCTGGTACGATGTATTCAAACATCAGCACCGACTCTACTTCGACTTCGACGTCTGCCTCTGATCTCGTATCCCTGGTAGACGACAGCGGTTCGAGCTCGTCGTCGTCCGGATGGGCCAGCAATGAATCTGACGCCGACGACGATTTGACGGTAAACATCGTGGAGCCGAGTTCGTCATCTTCGAATCTTGGGCACCGGATTCCAATGAGCGCCGTACTTGCTGGTCCTGGGGCAATGAAGAAACCCTTCTCTCTACGCCCCGTACCGACGCATGCGTACAAGGGCACCGGACACATGAATGCCACTCTAGGAAAGGACGATACCACGCCTACGCGGGCGCGCAAGCCATCCGATACGTCTTCTGTGCACACCGTCACTGCTTCGCCGTCTCTTGCAAGGAAAAGACCATCTGACGCCGGGAGCAGCGGCAAACGCACCATCTCGCTCTCGACGAAGGCGTCCTTGGCTTCACTCGCAGCGCATCACAAGAAGGACTCGACGCTCCGCGTCCCAACAAGCACGACGATGCCCTCCATCTCCTCGCACTCTGCGGGCAAGGCAGGTGGCATGCGCCTGCGCTCTGGCACGGCTCTCCACACGCCAAACAACAACGCCTCTAGTACCGGTTCTGTTTCTCGCTCGGTATCTCCTCTGCCTGCTTTGGCCGTCTCCAGCTGCCCTGTGCCTCCGAAGACCCCAACGAGAGGTGTGGGCGCGATCATCAGTCGTATGTGGGGCGCTGCTGCTGCGAACCTTAAGGTCGGTGGCGGATCGTCGCAGAACCATGGTGCACACGATGCGTCGGAGGCTCGGCCACTGATCGATGCCACGTCGTAGAGGGCGTGCCCTTTGCTAGGATTGCTGCCACTGTTTTTTTTACGGATTTGGATTTTTTTTAGGTTCGACGGGATGATTTCATGAACAATTTAAGTCGGCAGACTTTCACACTTTTTCTGCCTCAAGTCTTTCTTATCTTTGTTTCTCATTTCTTCTTTGGTCTTTGGTCTTTTGTCTTTTTCTCTTTTCATTCTCTTTTTTGGGGGTTCGCTGTTGTAGGTTTATCTGGTATTTCTCATTTCACTCTCACTCTCTATCTCCTTTTCCCCCATCCCTTCCCTTTGCTTCTTCCACAAAATTCTCCCGCATTCCGCCTCTACTCGGTCTAAAGGTGGTCCTCTTCCACCCTCCATCGCTCTTGACCACCATCACCACTATGTAGCGAACGCTGCACTCGTCTCCATTCGAACGACTGTTGCCCTACAATTTGCCCTACCCCTCCCCACTCTTCACCCTCGACTTCCGTCGCCTTCGCCCAACCCACCTCTCGGAGCATTGACACGTCCACATCCCCGCCTATTCATCCTTCTTCCCATCATTGATCATCATCCTTTTTTTATTGTCGATCTTATCTATTTGCCTCGCTGGCGCTCTACACCTTTATAGTGGAGTCGTCGACGCACATGCACATTATTAAGCTATTTACAACTACCCCATTCTATTCTATGCCCCCACTTCATTAAAATTACGCGCGTTATGCAATTGTAGCACATTACGCCCTTAAACATGAAATAAAATTTCATTATGCGTACTTTTACGAAATACTAAGAACGTCGAAGAGCGAATAACTTCAGCGTGTTGTAGCAGAGGACAGATTACAATTAGAGAATACAAGAAAACAAGTAGATGAGTAGCACAAAAAAAGAGAAAACCTCAATAATACTCCGCCGCCTCGTTATCCATGATAATCTTCATTCTCCACCCACCGACCACATCACCATCCGGCTCCTCCTCTGCCCATGCCATCTCCAAATCCAGCATCTCCTCCGCAGGAAACTTTCCATCCAGGTCCATCAATTGCGTCCCATTCTTCCCATTCCATCCCGCTCCACTACCAGTAGGCGTCGCCGCGCCGCCCATATTCCCACTATGCGTCCCCTTGCCCCCCGTCCCAACGCCGACCCCACTCAGCACGGCCGCCTGCGCCCCGGTGACGATCGTATCGATGTCGACCTCCTCTTCCTCTGCACGCATCTTGCGCTCAAAGAGCACGGCTTCGTCTTCGATGTCGAATTCGTCCTCTCGCTCCTCGTACTCGACGTTCTCGTCTACTTCTTCGAAGCCCCCGGCGAAGGCGCCCCACCGCTCTGGGTTGGGGCAGTGCCAGATGAGGATGCTGCCTTGGTTGGTGGTGGAGGCGAGCATGGAGCGGAGCGGGTGCCACTGAGTGATTGTATTGAGCGTGAATTTGAGTTGTCGACAAGAGGAGAAAGAAGCGAGCTCACATGGAGATACACGAGCGGTTCTCGACCTCCATCGAGCGCACTGGCGAACTGGCCGTCGTTAGAAATATCCCAGATGTATATCTTGTGGCCTGCCGGGTCTGCGGACCCTACACCCCAGATTTTAGTCAAGAGGATTTAGACAGAACGTGAAAAACTCCTACCACCAGCTAGCCACTCTCCATCAGGACTATAACACATCGCGTGCCATGCCGTCCGGTTAATAGGATCATTGAACCGATGCGTAGGCTCCAGTTCAATGTCAATGAAGGGGAATGGGGTTGTCTGATTTTGCAGTTCGGCCTCCGTTGGTGGGTCAGGGTATTTTGGGAGGATGAATTGTCGTAAGGTACGGTCAGATGAGTTGGTAACGAGACGTCGACCGGATTTCGCGAAGTCCATTCCTTTCATTGTGCCGGCGCCCGTGATTTTATGACGCCCAATCATCTAAAAGAAAGGACATGAGTAAGAAAAGCTGAAGTTGTACCGGGTAGAAGTAATGAATAAACCGAAGCGATAGCAGAAATCGTCGTTCCGAGGCTCGTCAGCAATGTTCTGAACGACTCTGGAACGCTAACGCTGAAAAAGTAACTTCTAATGGATAGAAGGAAAACGTACTGTTTTTGTGCGGGTATTGAAAACTAGAATGAAGCCGGAAGCCGTGCCTACAAAAATATTTTTTCCTGTTGGGTCAAAACGGGCCGTCGTCATTGGCGAGCTAAGCCCTAACGAGATAAGTGGGGTAAAAGTCAAAGCAGACTCGCAACATACCGCACAGCTCCTTCCTCGTCGTCACCCTCGTCAAGAAAACTTTCCAATAGTTCCACTCGCGAACGCTGATGTTTTCGATTGTCGCAAACGTATGCCTCGCCTGTGGCAAGAAGGACCAATATGATTTGACTGTTTCGTGGATGAAAAGAGGCAGAGACTACTGGTGCGTCAAAACGGATTGACGCGTGTCGTTGTGGAGGGTCGCATGCAGATGCAAGATCCCATATGAGGACATTCCAGTCCTTTGAGGATGTGAGAAGGTATCGAGAGCTACGCGACCAGCTGTGGAGGTTGAGCATTTACGCGTCAGTAAGGATGATAGCGACTCACTCAATGCTGGTAATCGTCTTCACATGCCCATCCAGCCATCGAATCGGCGCGCGCGTTTCGAGGTCCCAAACCTCAACAGACCCATTCAGGCGCGCTGCAGCGATGAATCGTCCCGTAGAGTCAAACTTGGCAAACGTAGCCCCTGCATATAGAGAAGTTTGTACGGCAGTTGGATGAGAGAGGGTAAATGGGTCTATAACGACGTCCTTCAGTTCGCTTGAATCGAAAAGAATGCCACCGGACTTACTAATTAACGATTCGTTCATTTTCCTGTAACAACGTCCGCAAAGTTGTTATGATACACAGCGTCTTGACATGCTTCGCACGAGATGAATCCTCTAGGCAGGTCTCTCTTAGCTCTGAGGAAGTTATTGGTCGTGGTCAAAGGTGAAGGACATGGCGACGGGCGCTTTGCTCAAGGGTTTAGCCAAATATGAGCAAACTCAAGATTTTGTCAATCAACATCATCTCAAAACCACTTCACCCTCTCCCGATTTCCAAGAAAACCTCTAAACAAGACGTAGGAACAGGCTTGGTACACATGGCCGAACGGCATAAACTACTGCTTGTGTCGCCTTATATCCAAGACGAAAATTCACCCAAAAGATCGACGCGCTCATCCGTCGAGGGATACGCCCTCTCCTTGAGTGCGTTGCCAGGCTATTACGCTGCAGCTATCGCAGCGCAGACATCCTCAGTAATCGACGTATTCGATAATACAACTCTACGAACGGTGCAAACACTTCCAGGGCACGATGTGCTAACGACGTCGCTTCACACAACAGACAGCCTTGGAGGCGTCGTGCAAAAATGTCTTGTTTCTTCGGGAAAGGATGGAAGCGTAATGGCTTGGGATCTGCGCTCTAATGCGCATAGTATCAAAAGTGCGTGTCATTCTTTTAGCTTATATGTGAGTTTTCTGACGGCTCATTAAGTTGATATCTAGTGACTAATCTTGGGAAAAGGCAAGCTCTGCTTAGCTGCGCGATCTCTCCGGATGGATTGACGGTTGCTGCTGGAACTGATCTGGATACGAAGAATGAGGAAGCATCTATATTATACTGGTACGCTGCCAATTTTTTGTGACAAATTTCTGAGGTTTTTTATGGACCAAAATCATCCAGGGATCCTCGCCAACCAGCGACGCCTCTCCGAACCCATGCCTCTACACACTCAGACGACATCACCACTCTATCGTTTGCTCCAAGTAGGGACCCATCAACGAACTGCAACGTCATCTTATCCGGCTCATCCGACGGCCTACTCTGCACATCCAACGCAGACGAAGACGATGAAGACGAATCCACGATCCAAGTAGGAAACTGGGGCTGCAGCATCTCCCAGGCCGGGTGGATATACAACGATGACCCCGACAAGGCGTCTATTTGGGCGGGGAGCGATATGGAGACGTTTAGTACTTGGAGGGCCGACGTGCGTTTATTTCATTTTTCTATGACTCTTAGTTTTGCTGAAAATATAACTGTTTGTAGTTGGACCAACTCCTGAGTCTAGATCTGCGGACGCCCGTACTCCATAGCGGTCGTGAGTGGTTGACAGACTACTTTATCACCGCGCGGAGCACTAGCACGACCAATCCGACATTAAGCGTCTTTACCGGCTCACATCAGTAAATAATTTTCCTATATATCGTAACCCAGCTCCCTAACGTGCGGCTTTCAGAGGAGACGTAGCTCTCTTGGGGAACATGAACACCTCCGTCCCAGACGCACCGTGGTGCTTGTACAAAGTCTGGACTCACGGACACTCGGGAGTCGTACGCGATGTCCTATGGGACGAAGCCGTACGTTCTCTATCCAATTACCCTTTGATTTAGTTGCTGAACTTCCTTGTGCAGAATCAAACATTCGTTACCGGTGGAGAAGACGGAAAGATCAATTTATGGCCTATCACTCCCGTGCCTGTCAATTCTGACGACGAGCAAGATGATGACGAGCATGATATCATTGACTCGGACGATCTGATGGATGTGGACGCAGCATCGCCGAAAGCGAGAAAGAGGGAGATGTCGGTAGATGGGGAACGAGTGAGCCTTGGATCCAATGCGTTGATCTTATGCTTACTGATATTAAACTCGTTTTTCGTAGAAGGGAAAACGAGCTAGACGCTAATCCTGGGGTTGCGTGATGTATCGATAATCAGTCAATATTCGGAATTGTAAATTCTTGTTTGGTCAGATCCTGTTACAGTGACGTCTATGAAACGCAGTCACTGCTTCCTGATTGAGAAGCAGTGTTGGCCCAGTCGATGACTATAGTCGGTAGTCGGGAAGCCGCACCTGTCAGACTATTCCGACTAGGTCTACGACTATACCTAAATTAGAAATGTAGTCTATCGACTATGGTCACATGAATAGTTTCCCATGCGGTGCAGCCGAGCTAAAGCAGAAGTATAGCGTCGACTTCATGAAAACCTGAGGGAGCGCCGCCTAATTGAGTTCAAATTTCTCTCTGCGCAAATAGGGATGAGTAGACAGAGTAACTCTGATCCCGTACGTGTTAATTATAATATGCTAGGTTAGTTCTAAAATAGACAAGAGATAGGTAGAGAAGGACAAATAAATGAGGGCAACAATATACAGATCTTGGCAATGCGAAGGGTGAGTTTAATTCTTATCGATTTATCTGTGATACTCTACTCTCTTACAAGAAATTAGAATACGAGTCCTGATCCTCTGAAGGCCTTTAGGTCAGTTGAGGGTGATACCGACTCATCCAATTTGATTCGCCTTGCTATCCGTATTTGTCCATCTGACCAGATTCGGCATCCTGCGAACAGCTTTTCAGCACATTCGATTTAATTTTAACAAGGCTTCGGACTCGACTGGGTACTCATAAAGTTATTGATGAAAATATGGAAGCCGGAAACAAGTAAAACCTTCGACGCCGCCTCTTTGGAATCAACGCAAAGGAGACCACAAGTACTGCCACATACCCCAACGATAGATGATATTACAACATCCACATCGTCCAACCAAGCATATGGTATCACATATGGTACCAGTGAATTCTAAGCTGTTTTGCTTAAACACCCCATGTCTTACCTTACAATGCGTGTTTAAACGCCATGGCCATTTAAACGCCTACAATTCTTACAATTATTTATGCACATGGATTATATGTTTAAACAATTTCCGTTTGAATGCATTTAAACATTATTAACTCTCTTAAACGACAACTATACCTCTGAGTTTAACCACGGATTAGGAATTATACAATGGTGTGTTTAAACACGTTTAAATTGCGTTTGAATACAGTTTAAACGGATGGTTTCCTGTCAAGTTACATTTAAGTAAAGCTCCACTTCCGTAACTGGGTATCAGTGGTGAATATGTTTCCGGTGTCTGGTCATCCGACAGGGATTCACCAGCACCGCTCACATCATCTAAGGCCTAATAATCACAACGCGCTGCTACAGTATGATGCATACTCCGCACTCCGCTGAATAGGAATCTTCTAAAGAGCATACGCAACGTATCAGATGCGGGAAGACTCGAGCTGCAATTGTAATCAATCTGACTTGGATTGCGTACCCTTTTCTCACTCATGGACCACAGTCCTGTCGCCGCCATGGATAGGTTACACCCTCCCATACATTGTATGCCGTGGATCCCCTTCCCACTAGAACATCCCTGTGCTAAACCCATGTGAATAGTGATAGCATGCAATGTAATTCATGACATACTTCCATTACTCGAGCACTTCCAATTGGTGAATAAAATATTGTAGTGGCATGAGAGAATGAACGAAGGGGAGAGGGGACTTTGTGCTTAGCTTAGTTCCTTATATAATAATGAAGTGATGCCACTGGTGCCACTGTGCACACTTTGGCTTTTGGCAGATTGTGGCATCATCATCAAGCAATCCAAAAGCACTTTGAGTGGCACCCTTTGAAACATATATCAAGGTGAGCACATCACGAAATTTGCTGCTATTCTACTCCCCCAATACTCATCTGCAATCTAGCATCCGAATCGACTCAGTAGGTTCATTTCAATTTATTTAAGCACACCCGCCATCTATAAATAGTAGGCGCAGAGCGAGCGCTTCTCCAGAAATTTTTCTAATTTTCAGATATAGAAGCCTGTATTTACGCTGTGCACAGGTAGTAATTTGGTCTCCGGATTTATCTCACCACTGTATTGCGCATCACTATGTTGGTGTTTGTACCGACCTTCAGCGCACTGCAGCACACTTTGATCTTACGACTTCACGACACCACGCTCACACTTGCAATGCTTATCAATAAAAACTATTACCATTATCACAACAGAGCCACATCCCAACGCTCCTCTCCACTCACTGCGTCTTCCAATTCTAATTGACTTTGAATCTCTTCACCACTTCGGTGCTGTTTAAGCAAACATATATTATAGCACATGAAATGTGTTGTTTGAATGCTCGCATCTTTGTTACGAACAAGTATTTTCTTTTCCTTTCCTCTTCCACGTCATCTTCCTACGTGTACTTGTATCTTGCTACGTATCCCCGCTACGTGTTCCGGAGTCCGTTCGTCGCCGTTCCTTTTCTTATCCCATTACGCATACGTGTCCACTACGTGTCTCTTCGTGTACTTATATTCTGCTTGATTCTTACCAACCCCCGTACGTATTTATACAGGGTGTTTTGCGTCTCTGCTTCCTTAGCTAGTTCTTGTTTAGCTTAGACTGAGTCAATCTACGCTTTCATCCTAACTCGTCTCGCTACGACTCTAAGTCCTCGCCGGAGTCCTTATTCGTCGCGCGTCAAACTCGTACTCAATTCTCGAAGAACGAACAGAG